>PVKA01005748.1:0-88310 GCA_004027165.1 Ctenomys sociabilis
TCCTTTCCTTTCCTTTCCTTTCCTTTCCTTTCCTTTCCTTTCCTTTCCTTTCCTTTCCTTTCCTTTCCTTTCCTTTCCTTTCCTTTCCTTTCCTTTCCTATTTCTACTTTTCTCTTTTCATTTCTAAATAAACATATTCAGTATAAGTCTGCACTTACTGCTAACAAAAAATATCATCAATTCCATGATCTATAATGTTGACCAAAGCATCCTCTAATCTTTCACCTTCCCAAAATGTTCCTCAACTTCCACTGACCACCAAGGTTCTATCTTTTCTCATGCAGTAATGTTAATAATCAAAACATTTTATGCTTCATGGAAGAGTTAAGTACAGTGCTCAGCAATGGAAAAGTTAATTTCAGTTAAGTTTGTTCAGGACCCTGAACACACTTGGTTTGACATGTACTATTCATCTCCA
Organism: Ctenomys sociabilis; assembly: GCA_004027165.1. NCBI lineage: Eukaryota > Metazoa > Chordata > Mammalia > Rodentia > Ctenomyidae > Ctenomys > Ctenomys sociabilis. The sequence continues at coordinate 419 of PVKA01005748.1, forward strand.
TCATTTTGAAACTACAAATATGCCCTCAAGTTCTTTTTTGAAGCAGTACATGTTCCTTTTAGTGGAATTAGAAAACAAAATGCAACACAGCAGAGCTCACGTATCTTTGACTGAACTCCAGACGTGAACATTCTAGAAAATGAACACCTTGCTCCATAATTCTTCCAGATGGCATTCCATTCTGTGTGCATCATTTCTGTCTTTCCTCAGTCTCTATCTCTATTATGCATAATATTCACATATGTCGCTCTGTAATTCATTATGCACACCCTTCTGACAGTAGCCTGACTAAATAAGTTGTAAACATTTTCAAAAGCCAGTTCGCCTTCCCTTGAAAGATTATTTTCAGTTCTTTAAGTAAAAATAGCAAAATATTTCTGACTGTTGACCCTTATCATCTCCATTTTCTTCTAGTGAGGCTAAGTACTGCAAATATTTCTGCCATTCCAGTGTTTCTCTTTCTAGTGAGAATTGTTACGTACGTTTATTTTATAATTATGTCTCATACCCTTAAACATTATAATTTTCTATTAATATCTCTCATAAATTTGACAAAATATCTAGTGGTTATTTAACATTGTTTAACATGAATTCAAATGGTTGATGTCTAAGTCATTGGTAGCTCGCAAAAATAGTTAAAAAAAAAAAAAAAACTATGCCTGAAACATTCTTCATCGCATTCTGTGTGTACAGTGAGATGCACTGACATTGAATTGGAAAAGGAACACCGAATCAACAGATTTTAACTAAAGTAAAAAAAAAAAAAAAAAAAAAAAAGTTTTCTTGGAAAAAAAAAATTGTCCAATACTTTTCAAGTCATTATAGCTTTAGCAATCTGAATTGTGCCTAGACTGAATAGAAGATTGCTTGAGCAATGATCCTCTGAAGACGGGTCTTTATATTACCTGGAATTAATGGCCAGTTCCTTGCTTAATGTCCTGAATTTTTTGGACCAAGGCAAAAGTCATCTGTACTGCACTCACCAACCATTAACTGGAGTAATGATGGATTTTTTGGGAACATCACTGCTGCCATGATGATAATTGGCATCTTAAGAGTTCTGCTTGCTTTTGATTTTTTTCAGTGTTTACTTTAGATAACTGATCACAAAGCCAGGGGGCAGAATTACTTGTTTTTTGCTCCATAATTATCTGATGTTACTTACTAGGATATAAATGCACAAGCTCATATATTTTAGCCCTTGAAAATAGAAAATGAATAAGAAACTTTAAAATCAGTTTTGGGTTGTATATCTGGATTTGAGTTGTAATTATTCTACATGTTTTCCCATGATATTTTCTGAGATGCTGTTTAAAACCTAATATAAATGTAGGATTTTACATCAAGTGTATGAATACTTGCATGTAATGTGCTTATGCAACAGCGTTCGTGAATGTGTGTTTGTGTGTGAGATTTTCTTTGTAAGTGCAATAAAATCAGATTGTACAATGTAATAGAGAACAGCCCGACTCTTTTAAATAGCTTCCTATACTCTAGTTTCTCTTCAGATCATACAAATCTTTCACCTTTTAGTTTCCTGATTTTTGGTTATTTAAAATGTAAGGAAAAAAGCTGGGTTCTTATATAGAACATTATTTCTGGCAGTCAGGCCCTCAAGAAAATGCTTTTGAGAATTGGAGAAAATATTCATATTTTGGTGAGCTTTTTTTAGTTTTTAATCTTTGGCCATAATTATTCACATAGATAGACAGACAGATAGATAGGTGATAGGTAAATAGATAGATGATAGTTATAAATATATGCACACATGTTTTCTTTGACCAAAAAATATGTTTTGCTTTCATTTGGGGAGAAATAAGAAATTATCAATTTCCTTTCACAACTAGCTTTTAAACGAACATTTATAGTTTATTTATCCTTCCCTTTCTAACATCTTGATGGTAGAGGAGAGTTCTTGAAGCTGATTCACATCTTAAGAGCAACCTCCCACTTCAGTGTTGTGATGCTTTGTGTCGAGTTGTTCCCCCAAAGCCTCATGCAGTCTAGAATCCAGGGGTGGATTCCAGAGTTTGACCTGAATTTATGAACCAGCCCTGGGATGGCTTTCGAGTGCTGCACTCCATCTTTCCCACATCTGCATTACAATAGAAGGAAGGGAGAGGCTTGAAAACGGCCATAGCTGCGGCTTCTCCCTTTGCTCTTTGCTGTTTTCTGCCACCAAGCATAGGTACCCTATGCTACATGCCATCGGTCTTGGAGCCAGCCGAGTATGGACCGACAGCCCCACTGGCTGTGAGCTAAATAACCCTCTCCTTCCTTTATTTTTGGGTGTTGAGTGTTTTGTCACAGCAACAAGGGAAATGTAACTGACACAAAGGCCTTGTCAAACATTTGAACTATAACAAAAAAGTCACATAGCGACTGTATGTAAATAGTTTGGCTTCTGACTAGGTAACTGGTGAAACAAGGAGATATTGTTATCAACAAGGATAATAATCATGACACCTTCCAACCGAGTGCATCTTACATTCTACAGCATTGCACTGCACTTTCATGCAGTCCTTTTTAAAATTTACGAAGAACAAGATAAAAAAAAATACCTAAGATATATATACACTATTGCTTTGTATTTATGGAGAAATCTAAGGTTAGAGTCATTAAATTGCTTGCTTTTAACGCAGATCTGGCTCACCTCTTGTCTCTAAAGTTTATTTGATGGATGAAGAAGTAAGTTATCTCTGTGAGCCTTAATTTATGTTATTAACACTATAAGTTACTGTAAAGTCACATTTTTTTGTAACTTTAAGAATTTTTTTTTCATAACTGAGGATTGAACTCAGGCCCTTGTGCTTGCCAGGCAAGTGCTTATTCTACTGAGCCCCTGGATGAGGTATTTTCCAAATGAATCCTCTAGCTGGCAAATACATTCCTGATAACTAAGCCATTTCACCTATTTTTTCATTGATATGGACAAGAGGTAAAGTGTCCTCAATTGGATGCAATTCAGTAATTGAGATCTAACACTGAGTATCGACTCTCCTGGTAAGAGGCCTTTACATATACTTACAAATACTTCTAATGTTAGCCATGGCTAACAAAACTCATTATTTATATCTGTATTTATAATACAAAATAGTGTAGGAAAATAAAACATTAGAAGTGATACAAGATTTCACTGAACAAAGTAATAGGAATTCAACAATCGTTACTGTTACACGATGCTATCTTCAAATTAATTGTTCATATTATGAAATATAAACGTGCAAGAGTCATTTGAAAAAAAAAACCCAAAACAATAACAAAAGAGTTACAAGAGGCCTGAGGAGATGCCTCAGTGAAATAAATGCTTCCCTGGAAAGCGCAAGGGCCTGAGTACAATCCCTAGTTCTGAAAAAAAAAAAAAAAAATTACAAGAAATGCAAAAGAGGAAAAAATAAGAGTAAAAAGGAAATAAAAAATAAAAAAGTTAAGCATTAACTGCTTTTTTCAAAAGACCAGCAGAGGGCCACTGTGACAGCTCAGAGGTCTAAGCACCTGCCCAGGCAAGCATAACCACCTGGATTCAGCCCCTAGCACCACAGGCCAAGCCAGCCCTGCTGTCAGGCCCACTGATCTGGCCACTAAGACCAGGTCTTGTCACATATGCCTGTAATCCAGTGCTGGGGAGGCTGAAAACAGAAGGATAACTATGAGTCCAAACTGTTTAGTGAGACATTGTACCGAATACATTATTTCTTTAAGAAAAAAAAAATAGACCAACAGAAATAGACAATACGATTATTCAAACTATCCTGCTCATATACCTATATCCATTTTAGGTCAGGACTAATTATAATCTTATTCTGTAGATGAGGAAACCGAGCTTTAAAAAGTCAAGCTTGTCATGAGTTGGTTGAACCTCAATATCCAGAGAGAGTATGAATTCAGGTGGTGTGACCTCATAATTACATTAGGAAAAAAATGTAATAAACATAACTACATACATCAATTGTAGTTATGTTGTGGATGATGCAGGAGAAGTATGGATGCTAGCAATACTCATAAGGAAATGGGTAGATGAATTGAAACTCCTGGAAGAGGTGACAGATGAAACTGAAGGATCTTGTATGGTGGGAGCAGACCAGCAACGAAGTTACTCTTTATGCTTAAGTTTCAAATTACCTGGCAGCTGACATGAAAAAATATTCAAAAGAGAGAGAGAGCAATTGCAAATGTTAAAAAAATACTTAATTTTTTATTACCTCGATAAAACAGAAATGGGCTCAGTGTTAGCTATGGGGGTGGCAGCAGGATTGGAGAAAAATGGTGTTTTGGAGGAATACTCAAGAAGTAGTGATAATTAATTTGGTATGGAAAAAAATAGATGGAAACCAGATTTGAGTGATTTCCAGATTTTTGGATTGGGAATGTAATTAGCTGGTGCTATCACTGATTCCATACTTATGGCCAATAGTTGAAGAACTCATCCTCAGCATAGAAATGGTCCATTGATGACAAAGGAGTAAAGGCATATACTGAATTTCCTTACCAATAATTCTGCTTCAAAATCTGTATGTTGTATTTTTTGAGGAAACAAATGTTAGCAAGAACCAGAAAATTTATCAAAAGACTTATCTTTGTTTCCCTGTGGATATATTAATCCTTTATACTCTTGTTTCATGCATCAATGGGAGTAAATATTTAATGGAAAATTTTAATTAAGAAATTGAATAATACCTAATAATGTCAAATTTTTGTGGGGGAACATTAATTACAATAGCAGCTTTAAGGTGCTTTGAGCTGAGCTACGCTGATCTTGAAAATAGATATCCACTCCTGGAAAACAATACCACTATGACTTTAAACTTGCATATGTGTAAAATATAGAAAGTAAAGGTACATTATGGTTTTGTAGAAAATACAAGGCAATTCCATCAGACAAGACTCAGAGACTGAGGTAAAGATTATGTAATATTATTTTTTCTCCTCTTCCAAGTACTCACCAGTGCTACAGATGAGTTGAAAGCTAGGATTGGATTTACCATTCTGATTCCAATTCATTGCACAGATATTTGACTTTTCTCTGTGACTAAGAAAATACTCATCCTTGAAATTCACTAGCTTAAAAATTAGGAGAGCAGTATTACTCTCTAGTGGACTTATGAAGTCTGCAACATTACACGTGCAAATAAAATACTTTAGTCAATTTCAGCTAATAGTGGAATTATTTTTAACATCTATTCAGAGTATGGCAAGCAGTTCATACAGGATTCTAACTAATTTTTAGAATTAACCTTTCACCTATTTAAATTAAGACTGAGACAGAAGATAAGTCTGTTTTGATTTTTAAGCTAGAGATAAATTACAAGATTTCCTTTGGATTTCATGCTGGAAGTAATGTAAGTAGCAGAGCTTAGGAAGTAAAAATATAAGGATGTATATTTTCTGAGCTACATCTTCTAACTTAGTGTATTGCATCTTCTGAAACTGTCAAAACTGTTCTAGGATGCAGGAAATTTTATGTTTCCATTACACAACCAAAGTCACAGGATTAGAGAGGCTGATTTCCTTGATATTGCATAGATTGTAAAATTTAATAACCAGCTCTCTCTGATTGAAAATTTCCACTTTTCATTTAATGTTTTCAGGGCATGATGTGTGCTCTTAGCTCACAGTTTAGAAGTTGTGGCTGGTTCTCTTTTCCTCTAGCTGCCTCTACTCACTCTTTTCTTGAGAAGATCTGCTGCAAATGTTCTTTTTGTTAAGCCCCAGCATCCCAGTAGGTATTAGCTCAAATTAATCCCTGTGCTTAATTGTGGAAAACAGCACACAAGGAACTGCAATTAATATGTGCATAGTTTTGTTGGGTATTTGAGAGTTCTGTATGAAGAGGACAAAGGTCCATGATTGAGGAATTCACCATCTTGCAAATATCAAAAGCATACCCAAGGAAGAAGCCTTGCAAACGTATATGTTCTCTACAGAATCCTTGAGGGGAAGGACATATTTTATTCTCTTACGTTTTCCACTAACACACATAACATCATTTCAAAAGTGGATGGGCCATATTTCCAATGCCCTCTCATCGTAACAGGCTGAGAATAAATTTATATTATATTTGTTTTAAAGTGTGTTATAAATTCTAATACATGTAGGCTTTCACCAATGTCCACATTGCCTGTCCTATTAAATGCTTTGGTCATGTTATTATATAGTCATTGTTTTCAAAAGCAGACTGTATGTTGCCCATGTACAGGCTTTTTGTGAAATCGGGAAAGTACTGGATTAAATCAGTGATGTTATAAGAAAGAAGGCGTCCTTGTGAGATGCAGCCTGGTGTACCTGCACTAGATTATATTTGAAGGACAGCACAATCTGGGCTGCTAGCAAAATACGGTCGAGTGGAGAGACTCAGCACAATAAATCCATTCTCTACTACATTCTCACTCCCACTTCATCAGCAAACATAGTTTTTCAGAAAGACAAAGATGCTTGTTGTCTCAGTTACTTTTCTCTTGTTGCTGGGACAAGTACGGAACGCTCAAAATGAGGGAAGGAAAGGTTTATTTAGTTCATGATTCCTGAAGATTTCAGACAGTACTCAGTTGGACCCAAGGCAGAGCAGCACATGGCAGAGAGCAAACTTTCATGGTGGCAGCTAAGAGCAGAGAGTGCAAAAGAAAGGATAAGAGAAAGGATAGCAGGAGAGAGGAATTCTGTCTCCCTTAAGTCACTATCAGGCGATCCTCCTTAGGCTGGGAATAGTAGTCATGCCCATGATCCCAGCGGCACTCACACCCATAAGCCCAGTGGCTCATGAGTTAATCACAAACGCTAGAAATCCAACCTATGACTGCATGAGACTTTGGGGAAAGACCTAGACACAAATCATAACACATGCCACAATTTTTTCAACAAATAATTTTCTTTGTGCCTGCTACTGGACAGGTTCAATTGTATTTGATAGCTTTCTAGGAAATATTTCATTTTTGAATATGCTTGCAATTGTAGGTGAAAATGTAGAACTAGAAGGATAGCACCTTGAAATTTATTTATTTTTTAAATAATTTTATTGAGAAACAAATAACAAAACCTATTACCAGCACAGTTTTAATAGCCAATTCATTGCATATTGTTGTCTTAGGGGTTATCCATTGTACAAGATGCAGACATGAGATCCTGTCCACAAACACTATTCAATAATACAAGAGAATGCAGCTGTGTATCTATCCTAATTATTTTGAACATACAGATACAAAATGGTCATTCATTTGTATCCCCCTTTTTTGTTTAGTCTTGTTAGAGAAGGGTATTCCATTCCCATTTAAATACTGTAGGAGTCTGAATTCAGAAAAATATTACAAAATAGTCCAGTAGTCCATAATAGCAATGGGTTTTCCATAAGACTGACAATGACCAAAGTTGTTGACTTGGTAGAGAAGAAGACTCTTGCCTGGCAAGTGCAAGGGCCTAAACTCAATGCCAGTTCTGCCAAAAAAGAAAAAAAAAAATAAAAGAAGCTGTTGACTTGAGCCTTTTACAGCACAGTTTATTAATATCACTTTACTTTTTATATCACATTTTTATGCTTTTCTGCTGGATGGTTAAGACTAAAATAAAGCAGGATTTATATAACAAGTAATGTAACTTTCATATCTGATAAGGTCAGTCAAATCCCCCCAGGATTTATCCTGAAACCCTGTACCACAGTTTGTAGATCCTTTGTCAGTGTCAGCCATGTCAATAAGTCATGACCCTTGCTTGACCAATTTGTTCTCTGTGAAAGCCTGAGAGAATGTTTTCTCTCCATGTGACTCTCCTTAGGCACACTCTATGTCATTGATCACCCTCTTTTTTTTCTTTTTGTTTTAATTGAAGAACAAATAGCAATGAGACAGTTTCAAATATAATTAGTAGAACAGATTCAATAATTAATATGTTGCATATTGTTTTCATAGTGGCTTTTGTGTTGTACAAGCTGCATACACGATATTCTATTTACAAACACTAGTAGAGCAGATGCCTCTAACCAATAAATTAAGAGAGTGTAGCTATATACCTGTCTTTTCTTTTTAAAGCTGAATTATAGTACAGTCTCAGTAATTACTACTTTTTACACTGTTATCTTCCTAGTGGTTATCCATAGTACAAAAAGCAGACAGGATATCCTGTCCAAACACTAGTAGTGCAAATCTTTCTTATCATTGAATTATGCAAAAGTACTGCATATTTATCCTAACCATATTGTTTATAAAAACACATAATGGTTTTTCCTTTGTATCCTCCCTTTTTTATTGATCACTTTCCTCTGTGGTGCCATAATCTCCTTGATTAGAAAATTTGGGACACTACTGAGTTACATGATGTTACAGTACAGTATGTTCTGAGTCTTGACTGCCCTTAAAAAGCTACGATCTAATTTTTGGCCTGTTAACTTAGGTTGTTAACTATCCATAAGAGAAGCTTCTTTTTTAAGAGAAGCTTTTTAGTATTACCCTACAACGTAGGCAGTTGAGCTTAACCTCACTATCTGACTGAATATAAAACATCTTCAGTACATCATGGAACAGATAGTTTTCATCAACACTTTGAAATTTAGCTAGAATTCATTGTCAGATTTTGCCATATATTCAGTTTACTTCATAGAGTGCTAAACGGCTATTGTGTGCAAAATTTACTCAGGAGCAACTATTTTTTCTTCACACCTTTCCCGTCCTGATAAAGAAAAGATTCTAACATCCATAGACTGATGTGATTTTTTTTCCCCAGTGCCTGGCTGCTTGTGGAGTTCTGAGACAGGAGGTTGGACACTTTATATTCTCAAGGAAAAGCATATAATTTGTCAGCCAAACCACTCATTGTTGAGAAGGGATTTTGTCTTTTGTTCAGATGCCGTATCACTATAATAAATATCTAACCTAGATATTTTTTGAGACCTGTGGTTCAAGGAGAAAACTTAATGTGTAAGAGGTGGAGAAAATCAACAACATATCAAAGGAAAGAAAAAAAAAAGAGGTAACTCTATCAAAATATCAAAACCAAAGTGGAAAGAGAGAAATTGTAACACAAAGGATAGATAAGGGATAGGGGTAGGGGAGCAGTTAAAAAAGTACAAACTGTTGGAGACAAACTTATGTTGAAATAGTGCCTGCAATAATTGTTCCTTATGTAACCCTGAATGCAGAATTTAATTGTATTTCCCATCATAAATTGCGATGATCGATTTTATTTGGTTCCTAAGTCATAGCTCATTTTGGGGCCCAAAGTCACTGAACAGTTACCAGGAACCTGAAGATCTCATCCTTCCAAGAAAAGAAAAAGAAAAAATTCAGAAAAGCATGAGTTGCCATTATGGTGTGTGTGGTGTGTGTGGCATGAGACTACAGTTAGATGCTGTGTCTACTAGCATTCAGGGCCAACCACACCAAAAGTTGCTATCAGGTGAACCAGCCTCTAATTTTGTGTTAGTGTTTCTTCCAATTGTAGTTTTAGAACTCCTGGAGGAGAACGGTCTGATGCCCTGGTCAGTATCCATGTGTACTGTGTCTCTATCAGAGCTGATTTCACTGCATGTGTTTATGTGAGCTCATGCAGCTCTGTGGCTTTTCCTTCTTCATGAACTTCCTGTGAGCTGATTTAAGTTGAGCGCATCAGTCAGAGCCTAATCAAGCCCAAAGCCTGTGGATTCTCAAGAGATGCAACCAGCGGCCATTGAGACCAGGTCAATCAAGGTGGCCTCTGGGATCAGAGACGCCCATCTGAAATTAATCTAGGAAGTGCCTTTTAAATTCAATGAGCACTGAAGAAGCAGCAGCCCTTAAGGAGATCCTCACTGTACAGTGTAAATGTATCTTTTATCAAGCACCAGAAATGACACTCTGTTTTTTTATGCATGAGTAACACTAAGTAGTAGCTACTAGCTTGGGTGAATTAGAAGAACCTTGTCTGCTTCAGATGCAAAGAATGCAAAACTCTTAGCCAACATACTAGTGTGTGTGTGTGTGTGTGTATGTGCGTGTGTCTGTGTCTTTGTGTGTGTTTGTGTCTGTGTGTGTCTGTGTGCCTGTATGTGTGTGTTTCTCTGAGGTGTGAACTATCATGTCTTTGGTTTATTGAATTATGCACAGGAATATCAGAAGTTACTTTATTTCTAACACACTAAGAGTCACTCAAAGTACTTTGTTTCTCATTCCTTTACCCTAGGGTATTCCCACGGGAGGTAGATAATAAGGTAAAGTGAAGCCAGGGTTATTTTTCTTATTCTGTGGCACCTCCTAAAAGAAGAAGATGCTTAACCAACAGAAACAGCCTCATGATTATCTCAGTGTAGAGGGTTGGAAAGAGGTGAAGCCTGCTGGGTGGGGATTCCTTGCTACATCCATATGAAACCATTTCATCTTAGGCTTTCTTGTCAATTTCTAATGAATTATCAATTGTCTTTTATATTTATAAGGTTTTAATAAAACAAGGCCCTCTCTTTTTTTATTAATTTTATTGAAAAATAAATAGCAATGAGACAGTTTCAAAACCAATTAGTAGGACAGTTTCAGTAATTAATACATTGCATATTATTGTCTTTGTAGTGGTTGTTCATAGTAAAAGGTGCAGACATGATATCCTGTCCAAGCACTATTAATATAAATCTTTCTTCTCATTGAATTAAGAGAAAGTAGCTGTATATCTACCCTAACTATTTTGTATGTACTTATGCAGAATGGTCCTTCATTTATATCCCCTTTTTTTGGTAATTTTGTCAGAGATGGGTATTCCATTGCCACTTAACTATTGTAGGTGTATGAATTCAGAAAAATAAAAGCGCCCTCTCCTTCATGAGCCACTCTCGACAGGCCTGCCCATGGAAGAGTCATTCCCTCTTTGATTTTTGTGACCCATTTGAAAAATGATCCTCTCACTGTTTAATTACCACTTTCTATTAAGAAAATATGATTGACAGATAAAATGTCTCAATATAATAATGCATTTTGCCTATGCCATCTAAAATAAACTCAGGTACTATCTATTTAAAGATTATTTTCTCCTCAGGAGATGATTGCTACCTGTGAAATCCTTACAAAATTTCACAATAGCCCAAGAGTGTAGAAGAGTTTTCACCATATATGTGTAGAAAAGTACAGGACTTCCAAAAGTGCCATATTTCTGTTGACAAACAACTGAACTATAATTTCTAGGAGAATGTGGGAATATAACACAGGAGAAAAAAACCTCATGGCCACTGGGATAAATGTTCCTCTAAATGCTAAGCAATTCCTTCAACCTAAAACTTAAGTAAGAAGAGGGAATCAAATGTGTTCTTGTGCCCTAATTATCAGTAGTGTTAATTTCTTAGAAATTTTGAGAGCAACGTCCTACGCTAGGAAGCACTCTGATATTTGCAGGGACATTTGATGGCAAACACTGAACAGCTTTGCAAACTTATGCTGATCATATGGCCTATGACGTCTTCAGTTCCTCCACCTTGGAGGAAGAAAAGGAATGATTCCTGGAATAGGTCCTTTCGAAAATATATTGGAAATAGTATTTATAAATGCTCCAGAGTAACATTTAGAGATAAGAACACATCCTTAAAATTAAATTTTATAGTGTGTTTGAATGTGGATAAACAAAACAGAAAGCTATAGTTAGAAATGCTCGACATGAAAGTCACCCTGACTGCCATTATAGGTCCATTTGTATGATGAAGTTGATGATGTTGATAATGACCAGGTCAATATCTTAAAAGGAAAGGGTCACAGACTCAATCCTGTCTCTTTATGGAGGGTATAAAGTGACCTTCTAAATATCTCTAAAGCTTTGAGTCAAGGTGAAGATCTCATTTTTCGAGTCATGTAGGTCTAAACTTTTCCATTCTCTACTCTGCTTCACATTAAGCTTATTAAGAAGAGCATAATGACCCTTTTCAAAGTTTACTGATGCAAACATTGGAGCACACCTCTTTGTCCTTTGATTCCACAAAGAAATCACATTTATATAGCAGATATTGCACGATATTTTTTAATAGAGGTAAATAATGTAGCAATACAATTTAAGGATGTAGTGAACCTTCACATTCCTTAAATATTGGCCACACATGCCTTCTGAAACTCAGAATCTTCATGTTCATGCCTGATCCGTCTCCCTCCTGTTTCTTTGGAAGAGATTTCCATTTCTCCAGGAAATACAAAATGAGGATTCCTAGCAGCACTAGAGCCACTCAAGGCTCATTGTGTTAGCCAGAGTGATCTGACCCTCCCCAGGGGCAACTTCTTGTCTCACTGATCACTGTGACCTTGTAAGTGGAGGATCCTGAGACAGTGAATCAAGAGAGGTCACCTCTGGTCAAATCGAGAGATTTCTAGAAATCACAAAGAGCTTGTGCTTTATTGTTTCTGGTGAAAAAAGAATATATTAAAGCATTTCACCACAGAGGAATCTGTGAGTCATAATATATTTTTTCAGAAGTTCCACCCTAAAAGACAAGTAGGAAATAAGACTGGGACAAAAAAATAAAGTGAGGAAACAACAAACTAAGAGGGTGTTGTAATTATGTAGGATACACAGGTTAGGGGGGCTTGTTCACATATGGGTGTTATGAGTTGTAGTGAATAATACATTGTAGAAATACATTAAGGATACAACCCACAAGGGCTGACCAAATAGCTCAGTGGATGAAAGCACCTGCCTATGCAGATGCAGGTGCTAGGAATTCAGTCCCATACCTGCCATGCTATCCCCACCTTTGGGGGATACTGAGATGGTGATTGAGACTGGACATGGTGGCACGCGCCTATAATCCCAGCACTTGGAAGGCTGTAAACAGGGGATTTGCTAGTAGTCTGATCTACACAGTAAGACCCTGTAGAGCCTGCCCTAAATACAATACAAAACAAAAAAAAAAATGAAAAAAAAAAAGAAGGATATAACCCACATTATTTCCTTAGGCACCGTATGCAGCATGTGAGCAAAGGAGCTATTTAAAGTTTTACCTTTTTTGGTGTTTTCTGTGGAGCCCAGTGCCTTCATACTGATCCCCAACTCTTTTCCTTTTATTTATTTATTTTTTTTTTTGGCGGAACAGGAGATTGAACTCAGTACTTTGCGCTTGCCAGGGAAGCACTTATTCCACTGAGCCATCTCCCTGGACCCTCTTTTCTTATTTTTAAAATGTGTTTTCTCTTTTTGTTTTGGTACAGGGTCTTTCTAAGTTGCTTCGTTGCGCTAAATGGGCTTGCACTTCCCATTTATCTGCCACAGCCTCCCAGAGTGCTAAGGAAAAAAGCATGTACCCCCAGCTCAGTTTAAAGGGAGACTTTTAAAGAGTTTGCCTTTTTCTAATACTATGGATTGCCGATTTCTGAAGTGAGCATTCCCCTGAGAAAGCAAGTAGGAATAATGGGCCGACCAAGATTGCTTCCAACAATGCTAATCTCTTTTGTACTATATTAGAAAATATCAGAGTCTGAGTTATCTTATGGGAAAGATAAGAGGTTCATTTAGCTAAGCTTCTTCCTGTCTAACAAAATCTAAAGTGTGTGTAGCACAACACAAGCACATGCATGTGTGTACCGTGGCGAGTCAGTCTTTTCTTATAAGGCCACCATAAATCAACAATGGGGCTTCCTTCTTAGTGCCTTTATGTAATCTCAATCTCTTTTCAGGAGTCCAGTCAGTGTCCTAGCTACTTTTCTCTTTGCTGAGACAACACCTGACATGCAAAATTTAAGGGAGAAAAAGTTTATTTAACTCAAAGTTTGCAGGAGTTTAAGTCCACAACCACCTGGTTCTAAGGCAGGGTGGCACATGGCAGAGGGCAACAGTTCACAGGGGGAGACAGCAAATACAAGTGAGCAAAGGATGGGACAAGCCTCTCTCCATCCCTTATATTGTATTGAGACTATGCTTTTAGGGTGAGTGCAACATTCGCAGTATTAATCTCACCCTTGGAACAGGAATCCATCACATATTCCAGACTCAGCCACCTCTGGGAACCTGCCTACCAAGACTTCACAAAGCCTTGCCATACCAGAAAACCATTGCTAAATTTCCAACCTTTTCATTTATAAAAATAGGGATTAGTTTTTAATATGTGAACACTTCCCATACACATGAAAGCCATGTACCACCTGTAGTAGACACAGTGAGTTTTAGCAGCATATCATACATCACAATCGAGAAGATGAATAGCAAGCTGAATGGAACAATTTGAAGTTCTGGGGATAAAGTTGGGCTGGAAATTAACAATATAATCCTAAGAATATAGAGGTTTGACAAACTCTCAAATTTGACTGATATCATCTATGAAAATCAGTGTAGAACACAGGAGGTCCTCAAACTAAACCTGAAGATACTTGTGTTTTAATAGCAGGATAAAATGTAGAATGTAGAAACAAAGTAGCAAATGTATAGGAAAACAACCAAGAAAAATGGATTCCTGAATGGGGAAAACATTGAGTGGAGAAGATGGGAGAGGATTACTGAATTCATGACTACTGAAAGGTTAAAATGATGCTCATTGGTCCTTAAAATGGTAAACTAGTGGACAGGTGAAGCATTGGTTAAACAGCAGAGCTGCCAAGAGTGGGATGTGAGGGAACAGCCAGAGGTGAGCCCTTGCATGGAGACAGTTCACAAAGACTTTCTCTATAAATTGAAGGGATGGAATGCACTGGCCCTAGAAGGTGATGTGAAGTCATGAGAGTTGAGGTTTTTGAGAATTTATTTAGGTATTGTTTAATGGAAGTTATACCACATTGATATACTAATGTACATAGATCAGGAGAAAGACTGAAAATCTGTTGTAATTAAACAAACAGGTAACTAGAGGAGAGAAGATCTCAGGCAGGTAGGTAAGGAGCATACTTACCTTGCAGTAATGGTGTTGGACATATGAATAAATAAAAACAGATAAAGGAGGAGACTATCTCAGAGTCTTAATTAAAGAGATCTCTGTGATTGTGAGCCAATTTGTGTATTATTTAGTCTCCTGGTGCATTTGACATGCACCATGTGAATTTTCTGGTATAGTTGCTGCAGCAGTATTTTCTTCTTGGGAGTTCAAGTTGCGGGAAATGTGTTGAAGAAACTTAGGACAGTCATGGGCAGTTGTCACACCCCTTCCTTGCTAGTATTGATCCTCTCCAGGAGGAAGGAAGGGGCGAACAGCCTGGGGCATGGTGCCCCCTAGCCTAAACACCTGCAAACTAGTTCCCCACAGCTTTACTGAAACTTGAGGGTGCCTGGAGGAAGCTGGAAAATCAGCTAAGGGGACTCAGAAGAGCCCTCCTCTAGACCAAATTTGGATATCTGGCAACGTCAGAACCCATTTTTGAAATTGGCTTCCATTTTAAGATTTTCTGTTTGTGGGATTCATTTGAAGACAAAAGCACCTGAAATAAGAGTAACCTTCCAGACAGTGGACTTCAAATCATGTTCCTCCGTAATGAAGGTCTTTGCTGATGGACGGCGGAGAGGTGGTTGCTAAATTGCAGAGATTTCAAGGACTCTGTGTGTACTGCAGCTGCAATTCCAAACTGGCATTTCAGTCCTTCAGAAAAGGCCTTTAGAGTTGCTCATTCCTCCTCTTCTTTCTGGCAATTTGCCCTAAGTGCTGATTATTTTGTCAAGACTTTTGAGCTCAGCGCTCTAACTGTAATATCTGCAGCCCCTGATGGACGGTGGTTAGAAGACTAAGTGCTCAAAATGAAATGTCTTGTTTATTTAAGAAAAGGGTTGAAAATGAAACTGGGTTGGCCCTGCTTCTGGGAAAACTGAGTAAATGCTGATAAATAATAACTGAGGCTCTTTGCTATGAAAAAAACAGTTAATCCCTCCATATAAAATGTCAATCCCATGATTTAAGATAAGAGTAAGATGCATTCTTAGGATTAAGGCATCCCTATGTATTTTAGGAGTATGAAGAGCTGCACATAAAGTGCAAATCTTTCCTCTATGTTTCTGCCTTTATCAAGGTATTGGTTCTTAACCAGTGAGAATTCTTAACACTCTTATGTTCTTCATTTTCTGAGGTCTCTTTATATAATCAAAATAATAGATATTTGCGATATTGGGTTCAAGTAACATTAAATTGGGACAGTTTATTTTTAATGATGATTTTGACAGTTGATAATCTAATTTTTAAGTAATACTGTAAACATAATTTATTTTAAAGTCATGTCAGAAATTTAGTTATTCATATATGCTGCAAAATAATGATTACTAAAGCAAATCAAAAGACCACAGATCTCATTTATTATGCGCTTATGTGTTAGAAGCAGAATTATTTTATTTTTAACTTTAATCCTTTTGTCATGTGAATAATACTACACTACGTATGTACTTAAGATGAATGGGAAAGAAAAAATACAGTAATTACAAAAAAATGTAATCCATATTTTAAACCTCTGAAAGACAACAAAAATTCTAGACAAATGAGGTACATTTACTTTTATACAAGAACCACTATAAAGGTCTAATTATTCATTCTACATAATTTTCATTGAGCCATGAGTTTTGGCCCTGAACTAACTTAGTAAAATTATAGTAACAAAGATGAATTATTAAGACCCTGAATCCACTCTCTAATGGCTCCTTAACATGAATTGGCCTTCTGAATACCAATTAAGTGTTTTGGTATAGGAATGGATATACAGATTCCTGGAAATCTTTTAATTTTTGCAACACAGTGCATCCAAAATGACAGGGTTTATGGAAAAATGATGAAGTTGAGTGAATCATACTAAGATCAGCAACAGTTGAAATTCTTGAAATATTTTTTTTTAATTTTCCATTTCATAAATGCTGTAGAGACTAAAAGATCTTATTTTAGCCATTTGCTAGGATTGCTTGATGGAGAACACAAAAAGGATGTTGAGGCTTTGGTTTTTCGAGAAAATGAAAAAAAATGCACAGAAATCAGAGAGATACGAGGAGCTCTTGTAAGCCAGAGAATAAAGCCAAACTATCAGGAACAGAAGCATAAGAAAGGAGCAAGGACTTCCACACCAGGGAATTCCTCTATGGCTTCCTATGTTCAGCTGGGCCCATGTTTCTGTGAAATATGAACAAACCATGAAAAAAATCAGATGCTTATGAACCAATACTTTCTTTCCCTTACTCCATCACTGTTTCCCATTTATCAAGCACAAATGGGCTATTTTACATTTCAAAGCCTCACATTATACTAGGACAGATGGTATATAGGAGTTCAGAGAACTTACCAGGAAGGATGGATTTTGAACTATGCCAGAAGAATGGAGTTTGAATAAATAGTAGAACTCAATCTCCTGGCAATTACTAATGATATCATTCAGGACAAAAACTATGTCCTTGTTGATATGCATAACTGGATGTATTTTTATAAGAAGTTGACTGAATTGGTAAAGGAATACTTGATTTTAAGTAAATCGAGTGAATTGCAAGTCGGTATTTTTTTTCCTATAACATTTTGGAGTGCTTAAAATCAAACTGAACTGGGTATAGAACAAAGATTGATGTATATATACATAATACATATATATATTTAGGCTCTGTGCTCCTGAGTGTCTTGTTTACTCCATTTCCCAACTGCTCATCTCCAAGCCATCACTAGACCCAATGGCTTGGACTCGAAATCACACCCACTCTCTCCAATATGCCTTTAGTCTAGGGTGGCATCAGGCATATATCCCACACTATTGTGTGAGTGATTCTTCCACTACATAGCAGCTGGAACCATCTTCTTTTGCAGTGTAATTCTGATCATGCCATTCATCCATTCAAAGTTGTTCATTGGCCATTTAGAGGGATTTAATAAATCCAGCTCGGGGCCTGTGAGACAGCTCAGTGAACTAAGTGCCCACCTAGGCAAGCACAGGGACCAAGTTTCCATCTCCAGCTCTGTATGCCTCGTGCTGAACTGTTCTCTGAGACTAGATGTTATGGTGCACACTTGTAATCCCAGCACAAAGGAGACTGAAAACAGGAGGACCACTATAAATCCAAGCTGCATAGTGAGGCTCTGTACCAAATGCATGAGAACAATAAAATCCAGCTCCTTTCCTTAGCTTCCAAAGCTGTTTTCTGCCTAATTTCTTAACCTCAAGTGTTACTGCTTTCCATATTTACATCACAGCTACCTTGGTACATTTTATGTGCCTCAAATATATAAAGACACATGATCTTATCTCATCCGCCTATCAAACACAAGGACCCAAGTGCAATCACCAGTACCACATGCCTTGCTGGCCCCCGTCTCTTGGCTCACAACAGACCCAAAATCTGGAGTAGTGGTGCACAACTGTAATCCCAGCTCTGAGGAGGCTGTGAAAGGAGGATCACTAAGAGTCTGAGCTGTGTAGTGAGACCCTGTACCAAATAAATACATAAAATATGTTTTAAAAAAGATTAGATATTTTCAATATTTCTCCCCTCTAGTTTCTATAGGCAGCATAATATAATATGAGTGTGGAATTCTTGCTGCGATTGTATACTTCACCAGAGAAAACATACCTCCTGTTTAGTCTTCTCCCCTCTTCATATCTCTTTTTACCATCTCTTGACATCTTTCCTCTTGGGATATACTTTGGGAAATGATGCTTCTGAATTAAACCCAAATCAGAGAGGGAATGCTCCTAATTTTCTCCTGTTTTTTCTTGTTCTTTGAGTAATAAAAAATTATAATATATCACAATATAGTGTGGTGAGTACAATATGAGAATGATACAAATTTAGAAATTTAGCCAGAGGTAGTAGGATGTTCCTGAAAGACATATAGGAAGGAGATTCTAGGACAAAGAAGAAAAAAAAAAAAAAAAACTCCTTCAGCTTTTGGGCTTAGTACTCTTGGTGGAAAAGGTACAGGCATTAATTTCAAATTAGGTAATGGAGAAAACTATGATTTCAAAATTTCAAGATTGTGACCCCCTCCAAACTCCCATGGGAGAGCCCTAATATCCAATGTGGCTGGCTTTTGTGATGTGGTCTCTAAGGGAATGACTGAGACTAAAAGTCACATTGGTGGCCCAGGATTTGAAAAGATTACTCTTTCTATGAAGAGCCACCAGGGACTTCCCTCTCCCCATGTGAACATCCTGAGGCAGGGACATGTGAGGACTCAACAGAAAGCAGCCTCTAGCAAGCCAGGAAGAGAGCTCCACCAGAAACCACATCTATTATGGGAGTGCAAACAGAATAACAAGTGTGTTTGAGTCCTACACATTGCCACAATTCCAGAAGAAAGCTCTGGGGGTTGGAATTTGGCACAAAGAGTGACTGTCATTGGTGATGCAGACTGAGCAGTTGTATTTCTCCATGGTGACAATGAGTCCAGAAAGAAGCATAAAATGGTAGAGAGCACTAGCGTCGCTCAGAGCAACACGCTTGCCACATTAGGATGGAGCTTCTCAAATGTTAACAAATCACCGGAGCATTCTAACCCACTCTGCTCAGTGGAGGGCATGAGATAGCTATCAGGCATATTTGCATATCTATCAAGCTTTCTGGTAAAGACAGGTGCTTTCCAGCCATACAAAGTTCATGAATAGATGTGTTTTAGGAAATAAGACTTCATGAACAAACGTCCCTGAGCAGACAACGGAAGGCAAAAAGTGTATGCAATGACACCAGAATGCATAGCAAAGTATAAATGGGAAACACTAAAACAGCTTGTAATACAAGTATTATAAGGGAAGGAACAAAATACCATGAAAAAAAACAAGGACATGAATCAGTGTTTCTGCCTCAAGGTGACTGCATGGAGATCGTCACCATTTTCAGTGTGCTATTTTTAATCTATCCAAGGTTTATTTTTCTTTATATTTCAGTTTATTAAATATGCATCCATTGACTCAAGAAAATTCTAAAATTTGTGATTTTTTTACCTTTACATATTAAGGGTTATAATTCTTTTAAAAATTTATCTGTGCTGTCTTTCTCATCTTCCATCTGTTAAGACCAAAGAACACATCTAGGGTATTTGATATTTACAGGACAGCTCTGGTCCTTGTTTTCCCTCAGTTACTGTAGTCTGTGGTCATCTTTGATCATGAGGGCTGGAATCTTATTTGAAACTTACTACACTGGATGAGAATTTTCCTATCTGCAAGAAGTATACATCTCTATAAAATGATATTATACTCTTCTCATCCTCAAGTCAAGGAAAGGTGGTTTTCCAGGTTAGAGCTAAAATATCTCTCAGAATCCTTATGTATGATGAAGGCATTAGATTTTTCTTTCTGCCACCCACAACAATAAGTGACATTTTCTCCCAATATGCTATCCTAATTTTCCACACTATTTTTTCTACACTCAACCCTCATGATTAATTAGTTCAATTTACCCCCTCTGGGGAAAGGACCAAGGGCTCGAGGCATTAAGAAAAATGACCTACTACTGGGATATTACATTTTGACTGTATTCTTGAGGATTTCTTTGCTTCTGAACCGTATATTCCTTGGGACAACAGCTGAGTCTGCCTGCTCACTATTGGAGTCCAAGTCGACTAGACCACCCAGCACATAGCCAACAACCAGATGTTTTACTCACTTAGATGTTAGTGAGTCACAGATAGTATTTGATCCCATAGATCAGGCTTCTGCAAATCAGTCAATCAAAAAGACAGGTTGCATTCCGGCCATACCACCCTGAATGCGCCTGATCTCGTCTGCATTCCTAATTGTAGTAAAAAATACATCACTTTCAAATTCCTAAAATTAATTCTTCATCAAGATTTTTCTCTAGCTCTGTAATTTTTGCAGGTCTTCTTTATACTGCTTTTTATGCATCAGAAGGGAATTCTGAAAAATAACCCAATATAGTCCAATAGCTCATAATAGTAGTGGGTTATGAGCAGAACTGGCAAGTGCCAGAAGTTGTTGACTTAAACCTTTTACAGTTCATCATATCAATATGGCATTACTGTTTATGCCTCATGGTTATGCTTTTCTGCTGGATAGTTAAGACCAAGTTAAAGCAAGACTTATACAAATAAAAACGCAACTTTTGTGTCTGACAAGATCAGTCAAATCCCCTCAGGATTTATCCTGAAAGCATGTTCAGCATCTTGTAGATCTTTTGTCAGTGTCAGCTATCTGGATGAGCCATGGCCATTGCTTGACCAATTTGCTCTCTGAGAAAACCTGAGATACTTTTTTCTCTCTAGATAACTCTCCTTTAGCACTCTCTATATCATCAGTTACTTTCCTCTGTGGCCCCATAAACTTCTGGATCAGAAAATTTGGGACACCACTGAGTTATAGAATGGTACAGCACAGATTCTCTTATGTCCAGTACATACAATATTTGAACTGGCATCAAGTATGAAAAGGTTCTTTAAAGACTTCTCCAAATACAGCTTTTCTAACAGCAGTGGAACACCCATCTCTGACAAAGACAAACAAAAACTGGGGATATAAATAAAGGACCATTTTGTAGTGAAAAAAATTATGTATATGCAAAATGGGATAGATATACAGCTGCTTTCTCATTAGTTCAATGAGAAGAAAGCGTTGTATTAGTAGTCGATAGAAAAGATATTATGTCTGCATCTTGTTCTCTGAATAACCACTATAAAGACAACAATCTGCAGTGTATGAATTTTTGTAACTGCCTACTAATCTGTTTTGAAAATGTTTCATTGGTATTTTTTCTCATTAAGGTGAGTAAAAAAGAAAAAAATGTGAAAAACAAAAAATGTGAAAAACACCTCATTTATTCTCTTTCTTTCACTTTATACAGTAAAAATCAATACACAGAAAAGATCAAAGTTTTCTATTAGGAAGTAAGGTATAAAGAATTCATTTAACTTTCTCTCAGGCTTTACAGAGACCAAACTGGTCAAGCATTGGCCTTGACTCATCCACATGGATGACACAGACAAAGGATCTACAGAATAAAGTACAGGACTACAAGATAAACTCTGAGGGGGCTTCACTGATCTCATAAGAAACAAAAAGTGCATGTATTGGTATATAAGTCTTGCTCTATCTAGGTCTTAACCATCCAGCAGAAAAGTATAAAAATGAGGTATAAAATGCAGGGCCATAATAATAGGTTGAGCTGTAAATGGCTACAGTCGACAACTTCTTCAGATAACTCACTATGGTTGTGGAATGCTGGACTGTGTTGGATTGTGTTGTCGAGTTCAGGCATCTAAATTAATTGAATTACAATGGAGTGCCCATGTTTGATAGGTGTAGACAAAGGAAGGAGTATAGAAAGGAAGAATCATGATGTGTGTGTATGGACAGTACAGTTGGGATAGATATGCCATACTTCTACATAATTCTATGAGAGGCAAAATTTGTACTAATGGTGGTTGGACAGGATATTATGTCAGCTTCTAGTACTGTGGACAACCACTAGGAAAATAACAACGTAGAATGTATTAATTATTGAATCTTTGATGCAATTCTTATAAAAAAAATAAGATACGTAAACAGCTACACTCTTAATTTACTGATAATGCTATAATAATATCTGTAAGTATAATATCATGTATGCACCTTCTATGATACTAAAACATTATGAAAACAGTTTGCAATGTATTAATTTATTGAATCCATCTTGTCAAGGTATCTTAAAACTGTCTCATTGATATTTGTACTTCAATAAAATAAAATTTAAAGGTCGGGGAGATGGCTCAGTGAAATAAGTGTTTCCCTGGCAAGCACAAGGGCCTGAGTTCAATCCCCAGTTCAGCTAAAAAAAAAAAAATTAAAAAAGAAAAAGAATTCATTTAGTGAATTCACTGTCTAACAGTATGTTTTAAATTAAACATAGTTTAATTAGCACCTGATAGTATAAAAACTGCATATTAATGAGCATCATATGATATTTTCATGGAGAATACATTGGGTAATATTTAAAAGGGTTTAAAGATGTTTATCCCTTCAAACAGTATTTATTTATGGTGAAAATCATCATAATCCATTGTTCAAGTGCTTTGCATTGTATAGTACATTACTGTTAACTGTAGTCTACTACTAGGGAATTGCAGAAGCCATATTTCTATATAAGTGTAAACTATTAATCATGATTATTTGTCGATTTGCTAGCAGAAGACTGGATGTAATTTAAAATTCAGAGATTATGCTGGAAATGGTCTGTGTGATATTTGAGTCATGTTACGATTTTAGGCTAATGTGGAAGTTAGAATACCCTTGAGTGATACACTGCCTTCATCAGTTTGAAAACCCTGACTTAAATGCTAGAGATCCAGGGGGACACCATGTTTTTGAGAATTCATTTTTCTGAATGTGATTCAGGCATCCTTTTCCTACTGTCTTTTCCATGCAATTGTATGCCTTTCCAACTAACTAGCAGAGAACAACTGGTCTTTTGCACAGAGTTCAAATATAAAGCAGAACCTGCAACTTCTCAGAATTAAGATCTGTGAATCAAGACAGAATTAGCACCTCACAGTTTTCATCACATACTTTTGTCTCTGGCCTCTTCTGATCTTTAGTAATGAATAGTTCCAGTCAAATTAATATGTGACTCAGGGCAGAACCCACATACCACGACAATTAAACTCTCTCAATCCCCCACACTGGGATTTCAAAAGTGTTTGATTTTGTAGGAGATGAATGAAATTTATTGTGCTGCAAACAATCCATTTGAGATAAGAAGATTGGAAAGACTTTAATACTTCAAATAGAAGAAACAAAAAGAATTACATTGACTCTGTTTAAAATCAACTATTCAATGACTTTTGAAATCATTTCAACATAAATTCAATATGAATTTCATCAAGTTGCATAATGCAATGCTTTTCAATCTGGAATTTCTTCAAGGATTTCTTTGTTATGCATACTTTACTCAATTTCTTTTAGTCAGCATTGACTTTTAATATCACCAAATCTTATCAGATTGAAACACGCACCTATATTTGCTCCTAGTTTCTTTAGGTGGACACTCCAAAGCAGGTCAGCCATTTTTCATTTGGAGTAGTCCATAATCTATTCAGGATGCTAAGGCATCTGAAATTTATCTGGCTTGGTCTGGGGAAAGACCCTCCCGCTAGAGCAAAGGGTAGCACAGGTCAATGCCCTTGAGTTCTACAGAGCCAGAAGAAAGAAAGACTTAGCTTGTTCCAGTTATTGGGAGATTTTCTCAGCGTCTTGCTAAATGGCTTCTTCCTCGGGAGGCTGAGGCAGGAGGATTGTTGTGAGTTCGAGACCAGCCTGAGCTACAAAGTGAGCTGAAGGCCAGCCTGAACTGCATAGTGAGACCCTGTCTCAAAAAAAAAAAAAAAAAAAAAAAAAAAAAAAAAAAAAAAAAAAAAAAAAAAAAAAAAAAAAAAAAAAAAAAAGGCTTCTTCCTTAGGGAATTTGCTTCAGAGAACTTGATGAGGGTGACTCTTCTATCAGTGAGGTAGATTACCATGGAATTGATAAACCAACAGCTATGCCACAATAATAATTTGTTAGAAGGAAATCATGAGGTTTTTCCTCCAATTGGGTAAGGGGTCACCCAAGCATCAACAGGCAGTGATAGTCACATGGCTTCCAGCCATCTTGTGTCACCTTTGTCACTTTTGTCATGCCAATCACTTCAATGGCCACGTCAACATTTTGGACTCTGGTGTGACAAAGCCAAGAATATGTCACTTGAATTTTAGAGAAGTGGTTTTCCAATATAAGATATGTACTACCAGCAGGTTCCTGAATTAAATTTTATGAATTAGTAAAAATTGAGAAGAAAAAGAGATGGATTAAAAGGCAAACCGGTTGCCAGTTTTTATTTTGTATATTTTTATCATATTTTTTTTCTATTTAGGAAAGAGTCTACAGGATGTTCGGGGCCTCACTACTTGGTTGGACTCCTAGTGATGCTCCTATTTTCAGCCTACCAAGTGCTGGGATTACAGGTGCATGCCACCATGCCCAGTCTCAGTTGCTATCACAGCTTGCTCCATGGACAGGGATGGCACGGCAGGCCTGGGGTTCAAATCCCCAGGCCCTGCACCTTCTTGTAGGCACTTAAATCTGCTGAGCTATTTGTCAGGCCCTTGTATTATACTTTTAAGAGAAAACTGAAGGGGCCATGGAGATGGCTTAGTGGAATAAACACTTCCTTGGCAAGCGCAAGGGCCTGAGTTCAATCCCAGGTTCCATTGAAATAATTAAGAAAAAAGAAAGAAAGGAAAAAAAAGAAAGAAAGAAAGCTAGTATAATTATTTTGTTAATCACAGAATTATGAAACTACTAATCTCAGAATAAAAGAATATTCTATTTTATTGCATAAACATATTTGTATTTAGAAATTCAATGTTTATTTTAATCTTTTCATCCCAGGTCAATGAAAAATTATTCCTTATGTCTCAGCATTTCTCAAACTGGCTTTTAGGAACTACAGTAGAGAGATGAGTTTTTTTCTCATTAATAATTTAAGATGTGAAATATGGCTAACTTTTAAAAAAAATGAACAAGATTTCCCAACTAAATATGGAGCAAAATGAAAATTTTAAATGTGAAGTTGAACAGAGATCATTTAAAGGAAGCAAATGCAATTGATGATGCCAGAAAGAAACTAAGGAAGTAGACTTTGATTTTTAGGTCTTTGAGCATCAAGTTTCCCTTTGTAAATGAGAAACATACATAAAAGAATGCATAACTCCAATGAAGGAAAGATTTTATTTCCCCTTAGACTTGAACTCAAATCAGAATTCAGCCTTGAGTTCCGTTGGGTACTGTTGTCTCTTTCCAAATGTTGTACAGTGTCTTTTATAGGAACAACCTTAATATTTGTAGAAGAACTTGTAGTTTTTTTCAGAGTTCTTCCTTATTTACGTACATGACCTTCAAGTCATTGTAGTCATGTGCGGCTCATAGAATACATGGGGGGGGGCAACAAGGCAGAAAGGCTACAAAAGGACTCAGGTTCTATATTTCTTCCCAGATACACATGATTTCTAAAGATCTTCTCTGATATGGAGCAAAACATAGACAATTTCAATAAAAGTCATAAACTATAAGGACAGGAATAGTCAGTAGTGTAGGTCTAACAGTTTCTTCTGATCTATGGAATGTTCTAACCATCATTTTAGACATCAACCTTCTTGAAGTGTGATAATGTCTTAAAGACTAATTTACCTTTATTTGCTTCCTCTTAATGTTATATTACATAGAGAATATGTGTTACTTGGTCAAAATGAACAAGGACAAGAAATCAGTCAGAAAGAGGCCAATAGTCTTGAGCAAGAATTACAAGGGAGGGTCTGGGGAGCTAGATCAGGGATCAAAGTACCTGCCTGGCATGTGCAAGGACCTGGGTTCAACTTTAGATACACTTGCCATGCCAACCCCAGAACCCTGGGCACATTGTACCAGCCTAGTGCTGGTGAGGCTGAAACAGGAAGATCACTGTGAGTCGAAACCGCATATTGAGACATTGTATCTAATAGATAATTAAATACAATAATAATAAAAAATTCAAAATGAAGTACAAAGTAGACTTTAATACAGAAGCCCAGGCAAGTGAGAGAAATGTACAAGAAAAACATCTCAAGAGAGAGGAGAGGGGGAATCCTGGAATCTCAGAGCTGTCAGAAGAACTTGAAAGTAGAATTAAAATTTAAGAGCATGGTTTTGGAAAGAGACTCTAGAGCTCATTAATTAAAAAAAATATAAGTAGGAATGTCCATCACAATATTGTATCTCTTTAAAATTATTCCTTGAGAGGAGTCAAGGAGATGGCTCAGTAGAATAAGTGCTTCCCTGATAAGCTCAAGGGTCTGAGTTCAAGCCCCAGTTACACCAAAAATTAAATAAATAAATAAATAATAAAATAACATAAAATTATTCCTTGAGAGGTGCTGAGTTCCAGATGTATCTTTGTATAAGATGGATCTCTTATGATTAAAAACAGTACAACAAGGTGTCTGTTACACTATCTTAAATAATTCAGAGGGAAGGAGAAATTATGCTTGATGCATTTCTCTTTAAGTGGCAATTACTTCTGTTAAGACCAATATCATGGCATAGCACACCTGATGCTACATTCGTTGTTAATTCCTTTGTAATTCAGGTGTGTAAGAAAATATGATTAGTCAGATAATAAATACCTAGGTCAGCAAAACCATGCCATTTTGGTGCTTGCTGATCAAAACATGTTTGTGACAGACCAGTTGGAGAGCTTTACTAATTAAGGCTTTGTTTTTGTTTTTTTTTTTTCAAGAACTTTTGAAATCGTGGTTTTCAGCTTTGGCATTTCTAAGATGAAGACCGTTTTATCCAAAGTTGAGTCTCAAGGATTGTGACTTACTGAGTAGTAAAAACCCTAGAATATAAATTTATTGCAAGTTTCAAAAAGGAGTCTAACGTGAGTCAAAAGATCACACACTAAGGGACATTGATCTTAGAAGAAATATACCTTGAATTAGTCTTGAGATAACTCTTTGATTGAAAACTTTTCAGTAATAAAGAACTCTATGATTTGTTATAAAAATTATCTGTTAGTGAGTGTTGCTGTACTTGAATTTTTTTACATGTTCATGTGCAAATGCGCCACACTTTACCTGTTGAAGGGCTGTACCAGGACAGCCAATTTACAAATGAATCCCCTAGAACTGATAGAAATGATGTGAAGTTTACATAGTCACAGGTTATTAAGCATGACCTTATGTTTTAAGATGCATGTTTAATAATTCCAAGCACTAGGAGCCTTTTCAGTGCCACTGCACGTAGCAATTCCCCCAAATCAAGGAATTTTCCTCTCTATTCTATCTGATCAGAAAAGCTTTTCTTATGGAGACACTGTCGAATTATTTCACTTCTGAAATGAAAGTCTTACTTCTGAAACAAAACTGATCTGAAGTCTGTACAACTGTCCTTCATTTCATTCTCACTTGGTCCAAGCCATCATTACCTCTCACCTGAATTAATCCAATTACATCTTCCTAACCACTCTTTCTGATTCCACTTTGGCTTCTACACAATTCTTTTCTAAGAGTGAAATACCAAACTAGCAGAATTAACTCTTCCAAAACCTAATAACTTATACTTCCTGCTACAGCCCAAAGTGATCATCTTGAACTTGCCTTGCTCTTCCAAGAGTCCTCTCATCCATCCTCCTATTTCCCAGAATCCATTTGTCAGCTGGCTTTCTTCCTTATCCCCTGCGATGAAGTCCTGTCCAGTCCTCCACTAAAGGATTTCTTCTTTTAGCAGAGTCCAAGAACACGGCGTTCACCGCAGCAGTCATGGAGCCTATTGTAATGCCCAGCACATTAGAACTAGATTATAATCAAGGTAATAAAAGAGTTCAAATTGCTACTACAAATCTACATGTGAGACAAAATTTTACAGTGAAGCTTTACCATAAACTAGAAAATGTTCCCAGGATAGCCTATAACTGATAGAAACAACTCCCGATAGCAAAAGGCACTAAACCCATGTGAGTATGTAAAATTCACTTATTTATTTGTTTAGTTGGTAGAGGATCTTGATATACAACTCAAACTCATAGTCATCCTCCTGTCTCAGCCTCCCCAGTGTTGGAATTACACATATGCACGACCACGCTCAGTTTCATGGCTGCCATAGCACTCCCGGTGTGCCCAGGGCCTGCACAGCATGTGGCATCAGAGACCAAACCTGGGTCCTTGCACTTGTCAGGCAGGCGCTTAGCTATGTCTATGACAGCCTTTAATTAATTAATTAATTTTGATGTTCAGGGTCTCACTACTAGATCGGATTCATAGTGATCCGCCTGTTTACAGCCTCTCAAGAGCTAGGATTTCAGTGTGTGCCACCACACCCAGTCTTAATCTCCATCTCAGCAAACTCCAGGGGAGGGGCCAACACAGCAGGCCTGGGGATCGGAACCCCAGCCTCTGCACTTCCTAGCAGATGCTTTAATCCACTCAGCTATTTGGCCCGCACTACCTGTAAATTTAGAAGACAAAATGGGCCTAAATTCTTAGCCCAAATATTTTCTTTGTTATTATCACCTGCACGCTTTGCTATGATATTCAAATTACAGTTTATTCCCTCGATCATTGCCTTTGGCTTGGTACATTTCTTTTCAGTGGCTACATCTTAGAAAATGAAAAGAAAATATTTACTTCCGCTTCTAAGCATTTTAAAATGAAGTAGAAGAGTTAGGGAAGAGACAAAAATAACTCTGGAGGCTGGCCAGACAACTCAGTGGATTAAAGAGCCTGTTTAGGCAGATACAGGGACCTGGGTTCAATCCCTGGTATGGTCTTGCAAAGAGGACGTGCTGAGACTGGGTGTGGTGGAGTGTGCGTGTCATCCCATAACTTGGGAGGATGAAAACAGAAGGACCACTATGAGTCAGATCTGAGTGGTGGAACTCTGTAGACCCTGTACTAAATAAATAAATAAACAAATAATAAATAAATAAATACTCCAGGTACAAATTTCAAAGAAAAATTTACTGTGGGAGTACTCATTGATATAATATTCAGGAACTCAGAAGAGTTAGAAAAAAACCTCGGGTGATGATTCGGGTTTATGAATGTTGCAATTTAATCTGCAAAAAGCCAAAATGTATTGCACATACACATTCAGACATATGCACACACTACATCCACACACAAAGAAACTTGAAGAGAATGTTTGCAAAGAGGGAAGGCCAGAAAGGTGGGTTTTCTGGAGCAGAGCAGACTTCCATTGAAAGAGAGGAAAACACAACCAAATGAATATTGAATTTAATTATGCTCATTTGAGGCAAGCATTCCAAGGGATTAAATTTTAATTCTGTAAGTAAAACAAAACAGATTTTTTTGATCAAGAAATTATGTTGCTAATGCTCCAGTGAAAACAGATAAATCAGGGTAATTTGTGCAATTATTTTATTTTAATTTATTCTTTTCCGTACAGATATAACCCACTTACTGTAACATTCAGCACCTTCACATGTACAATATTTGGTACCGCAATGAGGCTGAGCAGCCTCCGCCACTCTGCAATTCTATATTTATTTTTACTTCATAATTAAATTCCATACCTATTAAGCAGTCTTTTTTCATGGCTAAATCTCTTTCTCCCTGAGAATATTAACCTGCTTCATATCTCTGTGGAATGCCTCACTCTGGACATTTTATATGAATGAAATATAATATATGACCTTTTTCACCTATTTAGCATAATACTTTCAACTTTTTTCCCTGATTTACCATTAATCATGGCATTGTTATAGCTAAAATGTTCAGGCTCCACTGTGTGAATGCAACACATGTTTTTTATCCACTTTTTGGCTATTACTAAAAAAAAACAGCCACAAAGAATTACGTATGTGTTTGGAGGGAACACAGACTTTCATTTTTCCTGGATGTGGACCCTGAAGTGGCCTGTGGACACTACATGCACACAGAATCATCTTCCATGCCAAATTTGGTTTGTATAGCTGTTGGCAAGGACACACCAAAAGGACAGAGAAAGTTTGAAGAGTTTCAGGAGAGAGGCAGGAAGCTCTCCCAATTTAGTCCAAGGTCGAAAGAAAAAATACGGAGTTTTTGCTCTGGTTAGGACCTGGGTCTGAGCGGAGGATTGACACCCAGGGAGGCTTGATCCCTACAGTGCCAGGGGTGAGTGCCCCTCAGCTTTTTATAAGTTTTTCCAAATACTGGGGTTCAAGGAGAGAGGAAAGTGAACTGGCAAATGTGAAAATGCCGGCAAACATAAAAAACAAAATGAAAGAAAGGATTCAGATTCCAGGAGTTTGATCACCTGGCCTGCAGTTCCAGATTCATATTGATTGAGAGAAAAATTTGGCTGATTTGGCAATTCTATGTTCAGATTTTTTGAGAAGTTAGCAAATTGATCTCTGTACTGGTTGAATTCTCTTACCTCAACACCGGAAAAGTAGGCATTGCCCATTTCTCCACATCTTGCCAGTATTTGCTAAATCCTGTCTGGTTTTATTTTAGTTATAATGATGCTAAGCAATACTCATGTCCCTTTAATTTGATTTACTGATGACTAACAATATTGACTCATTTGGGTGCTTCCGAGATCATTTGCATATCATTGGATTAATATTTGCCCAAATCCTTTGCCAATATTTTTCATTATGTCTCTGTATTACTGAGTGGCAGATTTTTTTTTTAATGTTTGTTCATTGTACAGCAGTCTAATTAGGTGTAGGATTGTAATTTTATTTTTATTTTTTTTGTATTCTGTGCGTTGCCTCTTCATTTTCTTTGTAGTTGTTATTGATCCACAAGAAGTCTTTGATTTCAGGAAAGTCCAATTCACTTGCTTGCTTTTGCTTTTGGGGACATATTTATTAAAAAGTTATGTATCTTAATATCATCAAGATTTATACTTCTTCTAGTATCTGACAAAGAAAGGCCAGAAAAATAGAGCAGGGATTAAATTGCCTGCCTCGAAGATGCAGGGGCCAGGAGTCTGATCGCCTGGCCTGCAGTTCCACCCCCAGGGCACGCTGAGATGTGTATTAAGACTGGGTTTCGGGGAGCATGCCTGTAATCCCAGCACTTGGGAGGCTGCGAATAAGAGGGCCACTACGAGTCTGATTCTATGCAGGAGACCCTCTACACCCTGTCCTGAGTACAAAATAAATAAATAAATAAATAAATAAATAAATAAATAATATATGTCAAAGAAAAAAAATCATTTATGAAACATTTTATTTGCTTTTATAGTCAATTACTTTTACATTATTAGGCCACTTGTTTCATAATTCATTAATAAAGTTAAATAAGTGGCTTTGCTTTCTACATGATTTTTTTCTATGAAGTTTGTCATTTCTTTTATAATTTTAAAGACAAAAAAATATCCAAACAAAATGAGAACAAATACAAAGGCAAACAGCATGAAAACAATAAACACAATACAAAATTTCAAAACATGATAGGAAATGAACAATGGTTGTTATAATACAAATTGTTATTTATGCGTTGTTTCTCCAGTTACTATGCATCATCAAGCAATTAAACATCAACTGTTCCTTTCAAAAAACCAATAGAAATTAACAGTAAAATAATCTTAGCTATCTTTGTACATATAAATAATAATGAATATAATATTAAATATAATATACATAGCTGTCCTTCCTTATCTTCTTTCCCTTATCCCAGTTGTTCATTCCTTTTATAAAAAGATAAACTTAAATATGAAACCAAGTTTCAAAATAGGTTATTATTACAGTTATAATAGCATATTGCATAATGTTTTCTTCCTAGTAAGTAGTTACTCAGAGTAGAAGATACACATGTGCTATCTTTTCTTTACAATATTAGCACAAGACTTTCTTTTTGATGAACCAAGAGAAACTAGCTGTGTAACAGTGTCATTTCATGCGAGGATGGGCCACTGCAGTAACCATCACAGGAGGACAAGCCTTAAGTAAAATGCTTTGTTTTTGGCTCATCTCTGATCCAAGTAAAGGATTTATTGATGTGCCAAAGTCAGACTTCAGGTGTGCATAGGATAAAATGAGATTGGAAATGGGGATTGCTGAGGGGTCTGTGAATGGGCCTGGAATGCTCCTTGTAGGGTCTACTTGCCATCACATTTTACAAACAGCTCCATCCTTCACTCCCCTCTGCTGAAGTCAGACACTAATGTCAGCACACATGGCCTCCAACAACTGTTTGGTTTTCAGTCTCTCTGCCTGGATGAAGACTGAAAATCAGAAAGTCATAAGGAATACCACCTCACTGGTTAGTTGTGCAACCTAGATTATTCAACCTCAGTGAGTCCACGCCCTTGTTTGAAAACACAGGCAATGCCACCGCCTTCTATAGTGGCTGCAAAGATAAAGGAGATGTACCACAAGGCAAAGTACCCAAGCCCATACCTGACCCATGAGACACCACCACTAACATTACAATCCTACTGTTACCAGGAAGATATGTTATTAACACTCTTACGTTATTAGCAATTTAAAGATGAAATTAGCTTATGATAACTCTGTAACAGTAACTATTAACAAAAGTATCGCTAGTTCTAATGTTCACTCCAATAAGGCAAAGCTTGTTTCTCTGCCCTTTTTTCTTTCTTCTGATCAGCTCTCTAGTCTTCAGTTTACAGGATGAAAGCTAAGGTACTTCAATATGCTTTGCATTTATTAGGTTTTTTTTCTGCTTGTTTGTTCGTTCCTCTAAGCAACAGTGGCCACAACTGAGAAGGATCTCTTCATGAGTTCCTTATGGACTTCAAATCTAGCATCTGAAAAGTTACATTATTTTCCAGGATGAAAGATACCCACAGCTTATTAATACTCAACCATGTCAGAGGCTCACTTCCCACTGAGCTAGGAAATACTTTCCAGATGAAAATCAGAGCCCTAGAACAGCTGGGCCTTCTCTGTGTTACAGAAATTGGTAGTCCAATCTGCATAGGAGCTGTTAGTTCCCTCACATGGTTAGTATGCTTAATTATTCCCATCAAAGTCATGGGAACTCATAAAGGCCTTCTTTCATCTGTTCCAACTCCATGCATCTTTACTTGAAGACAGCAAGAACTCCAAGAAGAAAAGAAACACCTGGATGAGGCTGGTGAAAGACTCCCATATCTCTTTGTCCTTCTGTCCCATGGTCTGTATGACTCTATCAATCCAATAACACAGGTGGAGGAATAATTATTTTTCTACTAACTTGCTTGAAAATGCAAGGAGGATATAAATATTCTCATAGCAGTTAAACTGCTTGGAGATGTGAAAAGCAAGAAAAAAAAAAAGATGATTTTCTGATGACATCCCCTAATAAGATTTTATTTCAAGTTGCTGTCTAAACTTTTAGGATGCCTCAGTTTCCTCAATAAAGAAAAGAAAGAAGTCAATCAGAAACTGGTTATTGTCTCTTAAAACTTTAATTCTCTATGTGAATAATGGAGAAGAGATATTTTTTGTCTTAAAAATGTACATTAAATGACTCCTTGTACAGCACTGGCCAATACAAGAAGGTAAAAATATTACAGATGAGTTAGTGACTTTCAAGAAATGCTCATTGAAACAAGTGACAGGAAGCATATAACTAAAGGACAAGAAACACAGTTGTAAGGGCCAGGGAGATGGCTCAGTGGAATAAGCACTCCCCTGGCAAGTGCAAGGGCCTAAGTTCAATACCCCGCTCTGCAAAAAGAAAACAAAAAAACAAAAAAAGAAACACAGATGTTGATAAATTACAAAGTGGGCTCACAATTATGTATTCATGAGGAAAATAAAAGTAATATGCATTTACCCTTTTGACTGTGAATATATCATGTAATTATACTTTTACAAATGTGTTGCAAAATTGGTACACATGGGCTTTACTCTGCTTTGAAGTCCTATAGTTGATGACAGAACACATAGCACTATAGGATATATGATCATTGTTTGCATATATGTGTTGTTACCATTAACTGTATATTTGCTTATAATAGTTAACAAACATGTGGCTTCATGTGATCCTTATCACATCTAACTGCAGTCCGGCCAAAGGGCACCATACACAAAATCATGTCTCCCTATTATTAGGTCAAGAAACAAGGCAAGAAAAAGTTAAGAGACATTTGGTGAAAAAAGTAGATGTTTGGGAAATAGAAGACAGAGTATCCTCAAATGCTGATTTCATGAATGAAAGCTCCTTCTGAAGCCTTGGCCTCGATAACTTTTTTGGTGCCTTTGGGAAAAGTGTTTCATGAATCCCCACTAAAAATTCCTTTGCTTGTAGTGTTAACTTCTTTCATTATAGAGACATGGTACAAAGTTTTCTTCTGGTTCTCTCTTGTATTGCTATAGTGTGTGTATCTTTCATTCTTGACAGTTGGGAATTTCAAATGAGAACTTTTGAGTTGTGCAGCCTACATATCCTGACTAATAACTATTAATATTTGAGTTTATTCATTTACTGTAATTATTTAGGGTAGGAACGTGGCTCAGTTTGTGCAATGTTTACCTAGCATACATGAGGTAATGAGTTCCATTGAAAAATATGGTAAAAATCCTTTAATGTGAACATAACTCTGCCTTTTAATAGAAAATTTAGGGCTGGGGAGATGGCTCAGTGGGATAAGTGCTTCCCTGGCAAGCATAAGGGCCTGAGTTCAATTCCCGGTTCCACAAAAAAAGAGAAAAAAAATCCTAATTTAAAAAAAAAAAAAAAAGAAAATTTAAAAGTGTCATTTTTCCATTGGGCAATCATAGGTATGATAGCTAATTTTCTCACTAACTGCATAAATTCTGTCAAGTTGGGAATGTCTCAACTGAAGGTTTCATTGAACCTAATAATAGCATAGTTTACTTGGGTAGCTGAGGCAAGAGGATGGCTAGCAGTCTGAGGCCAATGTAGGGCTACATGGTGAGTTCAAAACTAGCCTGAATAGCATAGCAAGACCAGGGTCAACAAGGTAACTCAGTGGACTCAGTGCCTTCTTTAGGCAAATGCAGGAAGTCACTTCGATCTCCCTACCACATCCGGCACTGGCCCCAATCCTGGGCACCTTGATCTGGCCACTGAGGTTGGGCACTATGGTGCATGCCTATAATCCCAGTGCTCAGGAGGCTGAAAACATGATCTCTATGAGTCCGAGCTGCATAGTGAGATCCTGTACCAAATACATAAAAAATCAATGAATAAGTGAATAAATAATAAATATCAAGATCATGTTTCAAGACACAACAAAATGAAACAAAACATACAATAAAAAGAATGGCATGGTTTTCTGGAAGTATCAATGAGATAACACCTCCACATCACCTAGCCCAACAAAGACAAAAGGCTGAAATATTAAATATTGGCTTGGGAAAGTATTTTGAAAGAATCCCTCCTGCTAAAATCTTGCATATGTAGCAAGTTCAAAGAATGAGAGCAACATTTAATTTCATTTGATTTTTCATTGAAAGCAATGTTGTGGCTAGAGCCAACATCCCGGGGCAGAGGTAGACAGGAGAGCACTATTCATAATTCAGTAAGATATTCTTCCTGAATATGTTGATGGTTTCATTCCAGAAAATGAGTAGTTTAGAAGATCTGAGTGTTTCGTTCATTGACTCTCCTAGTTGGGTGTCCAAGTCAAACCCAGCAAATCGGGTTGCCCCCTGTCCATTCCAAGCATCATTGGGCAAAGAAGGAACAGATCTATCTCACCAAGTCAAAGGCTGAATTAAATCTCTTCATCATCATGTGAAAAAATAAATAATTAAAACAGTAAAATGTCAGTTTTGTAGCCAGTGTTTTCTGGTTTCTTTAAAACTTGTATAATATCAAACAAAAGAAAAAAGAAAAGAGCAGGTAGTAGCAGTTCACTGGAAGGTTAAGGTGCTACTCAGGGCTGTTTTATGTAGTAATAGTCTCCAGGCTCACAGTTACCATCCCTGCCAATTAGACTAGCAAGATAAATGTGTTTCCATGTGGTACAAAGTGAAAGTCCACTTGCTGCTCATTTAACACCCATCACTTGTGTGTTGGTAATTGAGGCTTTTTTTTTTGAAAATCTACTCTTTCATCCAGGGTAGAAACTTAGACTTAACAACAGAAAAGGTTTCTCTGAGGCGCACAAATGCAGATGTGAAAAACGGGTCAGTCTGCACCTCTACCTGTGATGCCGTCGCCCATTAGCAAATGGGAGACCTCATTACCCAGCACTGCTTCCTGAAGATCCAAGAGAAAAATGATGGGGTGAGCCACGGAAAAGTATTACAGAGAAGGTGATGAGGAAAGGAGCGTTAGGGAGACAGAGAGCAGGGCTGTGGCGAGGAAGTGTATGAGAGGCAGGGGATGGATTCTGCTTCCATTTAATCTTCCCACCTACTCTCCTTATGGGGCTCCATGTGGCTCATTTTCACTCTGACTTTTTAAGTTAAGCACTTTAAAATTGTAAATGGGAGAGAATGTTGTTTTAAGAATGATCAAGTAGCTAGAAGCCTGACTGAAGGGACTAAAGGGACCCAGAGGTTGGATTTGGGGGCCTATTGGCAACAAATGCACCTTTCTGGAAGTCCTTGCTGCACCAGGTTCTGTGCCCACACGCTGCCTTTGCACGTGAACTCAGGCGCACAGCGACTGCTGCTCAGGACCGCAGGAACTTTGGC
This sequence comes from Ctenomys sociabilis, assembly GCA_004027165.1. Taxonomy (NCBI): domain Eukaryota; kingdom Metazoa; phylum Chordata; class Mammalia; order Rodentia; family Ctenomyidae; genus Ctenomys; species Ctenomys sociabilis. The sequence continues at coordinate 37,340 of PVKA01005748.1, forward strand.
GTCGCGGGATAAATCAGCATGGAGTAAGGAACTCAGTCTACATAGCAAAGAGGACAAAATCTGGACAAAGATGTTAGCCTCTCATTTTAGCTGAAAAGGGCTGTTTAAATCTTCCTCTCATTTCCTATAATTGTATGAATATATCTAAGTATGTAATTAAAATATATCTATGATCATATATTTATATATATCAATATATCAATACATCTACATATCTATATATAGATATATCTACATCTATATATCTATATCTAAATATATAGATATATTTACATATCTACATACACAGATATATAAATATATCTAAATATATAGTTTTATATATATATATATGATGTTGAATATGAAATTGCATGTGTGTCTGAGTGTATTTTGTAGATCATTCTGAGTGTGTGTGCGTGTGTGCATCTGACAGTGTGCAGTGTATGTGCCAATGTACATTTATACCTGTTATTGGATTATATATTTCACTCATTCACTGTCACTTGTCATGATCATATGATGCAATGCATGTGGTACACTTCACAAAATCCATCTGGGGGAACCACCCGCTCAGGCCCTCCTCCTGTCCCTCTCTTGGACAGGAGCTTTCTTTCCCTCAATAAATCTATTCTGCTCATTAAAAAAAAAAAGAACCAGAGAGCTGTACATGAAACATGCAGTTTTAAAGACTTAAGGATGGAATTCCAGACCTCCCTCCAGCTCTTTGTTCTCTTCTACAGATCACAAACCCGTGCTAAAAGATGTACATAAGTGTCAAGTGTAGCACACACATTATTTGTGATTTTCTTATTCGTAAGATTTCCTCTCCCAAAATTTCTGAGAAGTTATCCATAATTCCATTAACTATGAATTCTTCATATTGCTTCTCTGTCACCCCTCACGTCATTACCAGTAAATCTAGCCATTCTTGCTAAGAATTCTGCAGTTTTTGAATAAAGAATTCTCCATGCAGGAATCTATAACAAGAGTTGCTCCACACTTTAAATAAGAAGATTCTCGTTCCTCGAATCTTGCTTAGTACCGTATTCTAGAACATTATACTCTATGGAGGTGACTTCTTGAAATCTCTTACCATCTTCATTCAGTAGCAATCCTTTCAGTGCAATAAACTTTATTCTCATTTTAATGTCTGTGAATGCAGGTGGTGTGAATGTTTGTGCTAAGGCAGAGAGTTGATTCTGGGCATGTGTTACTCATTCTGAAAAAGCTAACAGAAACAATAAGAAATTAAACAAAGGAGGCACTGGAACTTCTTAGAGATTCTCTGAAATCAAGGGTCATTAAATAACAAAGAGAGTCCTTGTGTATTTAATCAGCTGGAATACTTTGCATTAGGCTGAGTCAATATCAAACCCTTTGATTTTCTAAAATGTCACACTTTGTACAAACTGGAGGTGTTTAGAGAGCAACAAGTAGGGTGTGTACTTTTAGTCTGAGATTAAGGAATCTAGCATCACAGGACTTGGACTCAGGCTTTCTTTTGGTTGAAGCATAAAGGCTCAGTAGTCTGAACAGAGATCCATTTCCAAGAAAACTGCTGCAGTGAGAGAATCACTGTCAAGAGGCTATTCCAATTTACAAACCGCTCTGAGTTATACCAGTGAAACTTTAATTCTTTGTCATAAATAAGTCTATAAATGCATATATATGTGTGTGTGTGTGTGTGTGTGAGAGAGAGAGAGAGAGAGAGAGAGAGAGAGAGAGACAGAGAGACAGAGAGACAGAGAGACAGAGACAGAGAGTTTGTCAAACTCAGGACTCTACATCATCAGAGTTCAATAAAATCTTACGAATAGTCTGGCTTACTAGCCTCAAGATCCCTGATTATTTTGAAATACATATTCAGTGGAAGTTGTGATAAAATTATTCCCTGAAAAAGTCATGTATGAATACATACATAGCATTATAGAAAACACCAGAAAACTTACACATCTACAACTTGCCTAGTTTTTAAAAAATGATTTCCACAAATGTCTAGATTCTCTACTGGAGAGTTCCTTACCCTGTTTTTATTTGTTTGCTAATTGTGTTTGAGACAGGATCTCACTTTGTGGTCTTGCTGGCCTGGGATGTGCGGCCATAGCCAAGATAGCCTCTAATCTGCAGTCTACCTTGTGTCGCTGTGCCCCTCTCAGGTCATTTTTTATACAAGGGACCAAGATATTAACTAGGTAACAGAAACCTGGTGTTAAATAATAGGACATGGAGAGCTTTTGTGGCAAGATCAAAACATGAACCCTTTCCCAGGGGGATGCTGTGCATCGGGCCCGTTGTTGCCAGCTGAGAAGGCAAGACAGTGTCACCATAGCTCCTGATGTTTCAAAATAGTGCAAAATAATATTCGTTTATAGATAAAAGTTTTTATTACTGGCAACTACTTGCAACTATTCATAAACAATAGATTAATCAAACGAATAATCCATCTTGAGTGTCAGAGAAACATTTTATTGTCTCTCTTCCAAATATTATACTTCATATTTGTGTCAGACTGTCTCATTCATAGAAGAAATCTCCCAAGCTCTTTAAATTGTGAAAAAGTAAATACAGGTATATCAGATACCTCTGGATTCACTACAGGGACCTTAATGCATAATTCACAAGAAGATCTATATGGAAAACAGTAATACAGGAAAAGCAATAGGAAAGAAAGTGTTCTGATTTTTGTGAAGATTAGAGCTGTTTCTACTCTGTTCACCAATGTGACCTGGCAGGCAGAACTCTTGCACCAACTCTGAGGTTCACTATTTTTCTTATTTGAAGTTAATGTGAGACAGTTAATGATTTACTTGTGGAATTCAGAAGCCACACATGCCGCTGCAGTTACAGGGAGATTTGTAGTAGGGAGATTGCTAAAGAAGACAAGAAAAGTGATTTATAAAAAAAGAATGACTAGGGGGTCTTAGTAAAGAGCTATGTTCAGTTTCATGCACAACAAACAAAAATGATAATTGATGGCTGTACTGACTATGAAGTTTAGTATATGGGAGATCAGTAAGAGGGAATAAGTAAGAAGAAAAAGAAATTCTGGCTACACCAACTTTATAGGATTTTTTCCCCCTGTATTTAGGTCAGTTTCTACAGGGTCTATAGAGTCTTACTACGTAGATCAGGCTCGTAGTGATGCCTCTGTTTTCAGTCTCCCAAGTACTGGGATTACAAGCACCACCACTCAGAGTCTCAATCACTGTTTCAGCGTGCCTCATGGGTGAAGCTGGCATGGTGCACTTTTTTTTCCTTTCCATTTATGTTTTTGGTAGAGGATCTCACTGTGCAGCGTGGACTCATTATGATCCTCCTGTTTTCAACCTCCGCAGTGCTGCGATTACAGGCTAACTCCACCATGCCCAGACTCAGTTGCTGGCTCAGCGCAGAGTGGCGGAGGGGCTGACACTGAACGTGGTGCTGGGGTTTGAATCCTGGTCCCTGCGCTTGCCGTTGCAGGCGCTTAGACCGCTGAGCTATCTCACCAACTCTTATCAACTTTATAGGATCCTTATCGATGGTAAGCTTGGATATTAAGATAGTGTCAGAAAGGTAGAGGCACATAAATAATTTAATCAGATGTTGGGCAAGGCAAAGATGAATATGAATGTATGGATCAGAGGAGCGCTAATCAAGGAGGTGTAGGAGAAAAACTTTGGTTATGCTTGACAGTAAAGTAAATTAGCGCCAGTCTTTGTTTTTTTTTTCCATTAATTTCTCTGTAGTGTGGTGATCCTATGAAGTGCAAGCAGAGGTTGCTTTCTAGCCAGGGTCTTCATTGAAATAATGATACACCCCCAAGTTGTACGGGTGAAAGTATTCAGTTTGCCCATATGTTAAATTGATAATATATTTTAAAATTCAACTCCAAGGTGTCTTCCTTACATGTATTAGCAGACAACTGCTTTCTTTCCTCCTCTATCCCTGAGGTCAGCCTTTTAGATAAATAATGAAAGACAGGTACATCTTAAGAAACCATTTTAAAGGTAAGACAAACTGTGATGGGGAAAGGAGAAAAGAGGAAAGGGAAAAAGGAAATAAATATGTGTACATGCAAGGTAGTTAAGAGAGTTATAGAAGTAATTTATCTTCATTCATTAAAAAATTTGTTCTATGGCCGGCCTAAAGTGCCTGCAGGCAGGCGCAGGGGCTGGGGCTTTGATCCCTGGCCTGCAGTGCTGGCCCCGCCCCCACGGCACGCTGAGATGGCCACGGAGATTGGGTAATACCAGCTCTTGGCAGGCTGTAAACAGGAGAATCACTACAAGTCCAATCTAGCAGTGAGACCCAGAACACCCTTAGACCCTTCCCTAAAATACAAAAAAAAAAAAAAAAAAAAAAAAAATTGTGCTAATATTGTATAGACAAGATAGCATGCCTGTATTTCTACTCTGAATAAGTACTACCAAGACAACGTTAGGGAAAGTATGAACTCTTGTAACTGTCCTACTAACCTGTTTTGAAACTTGGCTTCTTTGTTTATCTCTTTTTCTCTTTAAAATTAAGAAAAAAAAAAGATGGATAGCAATGGAATACCCATCTCTGACAAAACTAAAGAAAAAAAGGTGATATAAATGAAGGACCATTTTGTAGGTGCATATACAGAATAGTTAGGATAGATATATAGCTGCTTTCACGTAATTCAATAAGAAGAAAGGTTTGTACTCATAGTGTTTGGACAGGATATCATGTCTGCATCCTGTGCTATGAGTGACTATTACAAGGACAATATACGATGTATTAATTGTTGTAACTCTCTTACCAACCTGTTTTGAAGCTGTCTCATTGCAATTCTTTTCTCAATAAAATTAATAAAAAAAAATAAAAAAGACATCTGTCAGAGAAAAGCATGTATATGTTATTTGTTGTAAGTTTTTATGACATATGAAACCTAAAGAAAGGAAAACCTAGAGACACAGGGAAGATTGTATTTTTATGCTCAGGTTTGATGAAATGAGGACAGTCCTGAAAGATATAATAGGTTAAAGAAAACATGATTTAAGAGGATGAATGAGGCAGATGAGCTTAGCACTGTCCGTAGCTTCTGCTGTGTTCCTGTATCTCCAGATTAAGTCACTTCTTTCCTCAAAATAATAAGAGCCTAGTTTGGAATGAGGTTTTTATGACCCTTTAGTGAAGAAGGCCAGCTAGGCCTTATGTCTTGCTTTAGAAGTGAAAGTGGAATGTGTGAGTGACAAGGAATATTTATCTTCTGCAGTTTTTCTGAGGTGACACCATACCCCATTTCGGGACAGGGTGTCCTGAATTCCACCAGCATTTTAATGAAAACACATATTTGTGAATGAGATTTGTTCACATCCAATATTTGCATACACACATACACGTGTGTGTGAACATTCCCTGCACGTCTCCAGTGTTTATGCCTTGAGAGGCTTTCCTTTTCTTGTTTGCCTGTGTGTACAAAGCTGGACTTGCAAAGGCTCCTAGAAGCAGTCTCTAAATGCCACTGTTGCCCAAGAATGCCTTAAACACTCAACTTTTCTTCCTTGTGATCCCTTACCAGGGCTCTCACCCTGGTGGGTACAGAACAGTGTCAGCATGGGGAGCTGGCAGCAGGAGAACTTCTCACTGAAATTGGCCTGGGGAAGACAAAGTGGGAAGGAGGTTAAGGAAGCTTCTCACCCCGAGAATTGAGAATCTGATGGGAAATCAGCCTTGGAAATGAAAATGAGGTCTGGGAAATTAAGACGATTAAGTGGCTTAGAGGGATTTATAGAAAAATAAAGAGAAGATCACTGAAAACCTTGGGGGATCTGCTACCCTTCCACAGAATTAAAGATGGGTCTGCTGTGGGGGGGTATGTTTAGATGTGTATGTGTGCACATGTGTTGATTTGTTACTACCTTTTGTTGCTATTTCTGTCAGGAAGCAGAAGCAAATGTGGGCCAGCAATTACAAATTTCTTACTGAATTTCAAACTCTGCCCATGACTGGAGGCTGAGACCTAAGAGACCATGCTGGCTTGGTTAATGTTTGGTGTGGTTTGTATTGTTATTAATGGAGCTAGCTAGCATCAGTTGCCAATCTGTTTAGATCTTCTGAAAGATCCAAGCACCAAATTAGGAGCAAAACTTTTTGTGTATAGTGGTAGCTGGACATCATATTCAGAGATTGCTCAGAATCATTGAATTTGGGGGCATGCCATCTGAAATGTTGAAAACCACATAGAAGAAGGTAGGTAAGTGAGCATGAAGTTGGGGTGCACATGCATTCCTGCTTTCTGACTGATTCCAGGCAGGATTGGTGGGTGCCCCTTTGAGCGAGTGCACTACTAGCTGAATGAGACAGGAGGTGCTTAGGCATTGAGTTCAGCTGCTCTGACACAGGACGCCAACCTATGAACTTCCTGAATGTGTGATTTGGACACCTGGGCTTTTCTAAGCTTTGGAGTCATTGAACAGAAATGTGAGTTTGCTCTGTTCCAGTAAGAATTTAATACATATAAGTGAAATTTGTACGTGAATTTGCCAGCGTGAGAAGGCACAGGCTGGTGAGGTAGCTCAGAAAGATTAAGCACTTGCTGAAGCAAGTATAGGGACCTGGGTTCGATCCCCAGCATCATACATGAAACTGGCCCTGCCCTGGATGCGCTGAGCCAGCCACTGAGTGCAGGCGTGCTGAGACACATGCCTGTAATCCCAGTGCTGAAAACAGGAGGGTCACTATGAGTCTGAACTGCATAGTGAGACCCTGCACCAAATGCATTAAAAAAAGAAGGGAGGGAGAGAGAGAGAGAGGGAGAGAGAGAGAGAGAGAGAGAGAGAGAGAGAGAGAGAGAGAGAGAGAGAGAGACAGTTTCACTAGCTCTGAATTTTATTTTAGAAAACTAACAACACAAAAAACAACATGAGCACTTTTTGATGGTGCCTTATGGGGGAGGGGAACAAAGACAAGAAACAAGGAAGAGTAGCAGACAACAATGGACCACCAGTTGAGACAGAGTTTTTGATTTAATTGATTGTAACTCAGAACTAAAGGGCTTAAGGAAAAGAAAGTCAGTAACTTACTTGCCTTTGATGTCACAGCCCATGCCAGGAAATACTGTGAAAGAACTTACAATGGATTTAATCGTGCCTGGCTATCTCTAGTGAAAAGGCTATCTGGTGTATGCCTTAGAGGTTTATTTTTTTTTCTACAGGATTGAGCCTTTCATTATCCTTATGTTGGTGGAAACACTCAAATTATGGATAAACAATAACAATCCAAATATTTGTGCCCACAGATATACAGATATGCAGTAGGAATGCTTTACCACCCACAGATGGAAAGAATCAGTCATTAATATGTATATAAATTTATTTAAACATATATATATATACATATATATATATAATCTGTAGTTCATTTTTGAAATTTCTGCAAGATCACACACATTTTATTATGAATGAGTTAAGTACAACCTTTAACATTAGTTAACTTCAACATTTATATTTGATTTATGATTTTTATCTTTTGAAAACATATTTCAGCTAACATTTATGGTTAATTTGAAGTCTACCTGATGTCAGAGTTCACATCATTTTTAATTGTTTTCTGTCTTTTAAGAGTGAAGCATTGAGGTAAGCAAAACAAAACATTAAAGACATTTTTCACAGTAAAATACACTAATTCCGGGAAATTGATAAACTTTTAGTTCATTTAAACAAAAAGTGTGATAGATTCCTAGTCTTGAAGGCTTTCACGTAGTGAAATGCCTGACGGCAAGCTGGAATTGAGAAAGAAGTAAGTGGATGTAGATAATGATAAGACATTCTGTCCTTGTGTCCCATTGTTCACCCAGTCCAGTCAATCTGCCTGCTAAAATGTCATGCAGACTCTTTCTGACATGGCACACCATCTCAGTGAAAGAAATTTAAGATGCTACCTGCTCTACAATAGAGCCTTTAATGAGCTAAGAACGAGCAATGCTCTTTTGTGTACGTAAATACGTAAAAATAAATATAAAGTTCAGCCCTAACTGTGATTGGCATGGCACCCACTTGACTATCACCAGAATCTCTTAACTTCTCATTTGCTTTTGCAATAACCTTCGAGAACAAAATATAAACAAGATATTTTATAAGAAACTGCCTTAACCAGTTCCTTCTCGACACAAATTCTAAGCAGTTTATCGAGCAGCAGTCCTAGATGGCAAGGGCAGCAGCCCTAAGGAGCTCTAGCATTTGTGAAGCTATGCAGACTCCGTTTCTGTCATTTCTGGTACATAGCAACCCTTCTGACCTTCTGTGCTTCAGTGATCTTAAGGAACTTGCTGTTATTTTGCTGAAAGCCTTTACAGACTTCACGGTGAATTTTAGTGCTTATTTGTAATTTACTTCTGCTTTACTTAGTCATTGTAAAAAAAAAAAAAAAAAAAAAAAAAAAAAACCATTTTTGGCTTCAGTTTCTTCAGCTCAAAGAAGAGAATTTGTTTATATAATGTGCAAGCATTTGTTTGCTGTGTTTGGTGAGATATACATGAACTAGAATCAGGCTTCAAACCATATGCTTCTCTTGTCGTTTTCAAAGACGCTGGGCTTTGACTTTAAAGCAAGTGCCTGCATATGGCTGTGCATGGTAATCAACTGCTTCATTAGTTTGAGATTCAGAGGATTTTTATCATATGGAATTTTTATTGCCAAATCAAGGATGTCCAAGACGGATTAGGATGCAATGTCTGGACTCCGTCTATGTGCAGGGATACAAGGGGTTGAGAGAAAGCCCAGAAATCCGCTTGAGATGTATTCCAGCCTCAACTTTCTCCTTCCCCATCCATCAGATTGTGGGGGCTACCTTTGTTCTGATGCTATAGCCTCATTCACATTTTATTTTTTTGTATTTTAGTGTAGGGTATACAGGGCACTCAGGGTCTGACTACTAGATCAGACTCATAGTGATCCGCCTGTTTACAGTTTCCCAAGAGCTGGGATTATAGGCATGCACCACCATGCCCAGTCTCAATGGCCATCTCAATGCACCCCAGGGACGGGGCTGGCACAGCAGACCCGGGGATTGAACCCTTAACTCCTGTGCCTTCTTGTCGGTACTTTAATCCACTGAGCTATTTGGCTGGCCTCACATTTTCTTTTTATTCATATATTTTATATATATATACATATATATATATATATATATATATATATATATATATATATATAATTTTTATCTGTGCTTACATTCATATGAGACTGTTACTCTACTTGACCATTTTATTCAGGCTGTGGCATCTTCTTTCCTAATGTTCTCTAGGCTTTTAGAACCAATTTCACTATAACTAACTCTGAAAGGACCATGAGGCCCTTTACTCCTCAGTCTTTTCTAGGTTTTCAACTCCTACATTCTGTGGTTCTAGTCAACAAGTAAATCTATAGATAAATATACCACTCAGTGTAGAGAAATGTATAGGTAACACCTTATGGTATCGATTAAACATGTCTTTCTTCCTCATCCAAAGGACTGTTTTTTTAATAAAATGGCAGTGTCTGTGGAAAATAATATTTACCTGTGTGGTGACTGAGGAATGAATAAGTAGTTAGATCAGCAAATGGTATTATCTTCATAATAACTTCTTAAAATAACTAAAGCAAATGCAGTAACCATAATGAATTTAAATTATACCCTTGATGGAAAAACCTTAGTACAGTGTATTATTACACATTTCTTCTTATTTTCTTCAGTTACTAAATGTTTTGTAATATCTATGATATATTTTAAATGCAATAACTTTTTATAAACTACATATTTCAAATATATATTTAAGTCTTATACCAAAATATGACATTGGATTTGTCACACATAATGATGAGTTACTTTGAGAGCCCAAAAATTCTATTAATAAAAATCAAATGCTGCTAATTTTATGACAGAATTTTATCTTAATGGAAATGTTGAAGGACTTGATCCAAGAAAGCTACCTACAGTCAAAAGCCAAATGCAAGTCTTTCTGTTTTAGGCTTAAGAACAAGTTTCAGTTGGGAAGTAATTTTCAAATGTGTGCTATGGTCACACAGATTGGTGATATTAGTTGCATACTAGTGTAATGAAGGTCAACTGTCTTAATATTAAGATGTTGTATTATTTGGATGCTAAGTTTCAGTTCCAAATATTCTTCTCTCAGTAAGCACAATATTGATCTATTGTGCTCCAGCAGTAGCTGTGGAATTAGTGTGTTGCAGAAGGCTTGAAATTGAGGCTAGATGCTCACAAGGCCATCTATCTGCAGATTTCCTCAAAAATCCCACTTCGTATATCATACTCCTCAATTATTTGAAATTGTGCACCTGTTTTGTGCTTCTCCTCCTTGATTCCAAGCCCATTTGGGTATCAGTAAACCTTCCTAACTCTTGAAGCATCTTGCTCTTAAGAGTTTCTGTAATCACATGTACCCACTTTCAGTACTTTCTGAGCAAGTGTGTGTTCAGTGTACTTTTGTAACCAAAGAGATAATAGTGCAGCCCACTTGCAACAACGCTTCATGTAGCTGGAATATTTCCATAGCCAAATTAATGTCTACAGGTGTGGATAACAGCACAGCTTCTACTGTCGTTCCTGGAAATTAGCTCTACAGATTACTGGTCTACCAATTTAGGGTGTGTATCAAAAGTTACTTCATGTCTGAATTCTAATTTTGTCTGGAATGAGCTTTCTCTTGGTTAGTCACTGCATTTAGTGAGAGCCCAGAATGTAGCGTTAATAGGCCCACGAAGATTATTAAAATAGACAGAATGGCTAATTTTTGGACAAGCTCTTTTACAATACTACCTGAGTTAGAATGTTAGATGTATGATTTTTTTCGGCTGTATATTCTTATACAGTTATGCAAAAACTGAGCCTCTAATGCCAGCCAAATAGCTTAGCAGATTAAAGTGCCTGCTTAGGTAGTTGCAGTGGCTGTAGTGGCATCTGCAGCATGCTATGCCGGCCCTGCCCCTGGGTCATGCTGAGAGAATACTTGAGACTGGGCATGCTGGCACACACCTATAATTCCAGTGCTTGAGAGGCTGAACACAGGAGGATCACTATGAGTCTACGCTAGTGAGACCCTGCAGATCCTGTACTGAATACAAAAACAATTAGCCCTCTGTGGTATGTAGGACATTCAATATCTCTTTTTTTTTTTTTTTTTTTTTAACATTTGAGTGAACATCACACCTAGGTACTACACTAGTGCTTGTAAGACGGAAATGTAGTCACATGACCATAGCCCAGTATATTTCAGCACAAACATCAAGCAGAATGCTGTCAGTTCTTATCAATGATAGTGTCTTTTATTCTAATTAGGAGCCACTGCTTGAACTTTTACATCGTCAGTGACATAGGAAAAATACCTACTATTGATTTTTAATGGCACTGATTACAGGTAGAGAAGCATTCTTCTCTAAGGAATGTTATTAAAAATAGTGCAATGATTTTTCTCAAAAGCTACGTGGTATGAGCAGTACCTTGGAAAATGTTCTGCATTGATTATTTATACCAATGTACTTTCCACTTTCTTTAGCAGGCCTAATTAAAATAAGATAAGCGAAAGCAAGAGAAGGCATCATGGATTTAAAGGCAAAAATTAAATCAGGAATGCAAATGCATTTAAGTGAATTTAAACTTAATAGCTGGACTCATAAAATAAGAGTTAATAAATATATATGAAATACATAACTGTATAGATTTAGATCTATGTCTATAAGCAAACGGTACTACGTACATTAGACACATTTTATTTCTCTCACATTCTGATATCAGTCTTGTTCTTAATATTCTCATGCTCAATTAGGAAAATAATTCACCTCTGCAAATCAAAGGCAATAGCAGAGAAAAACACTACTATTTGAAAAGCTTCCTGGGGCAGGGCTAATGGCTTACCTACTCCATCCATATCTTCTTGGTGGTTTTTGTGTTGTGGGATGGCAAGAAAGGAATTAGGATTGTCCCTGTGACATGTTCTGTGCCACTCTGTGCGGCAATTTACACAGGGTCTCTGGTGTCACGAAAAGGCCTCTTTTGCGATTCTTTCTTGACTTTTGATACAGTGAAAGGAGAGCAATCCCTAGGGTATCACTGAGGGGTATGATACAGACCCAAACAAGATCAATGCAACATTTCAGAAGCCTTGAGGATTTCCTTTGATCTGCTTACACTGAATTACAGCCTCAGTGTCTCCCTTAGGTCTGATATTTTGGCTCAGATCTCTTGAGGAATAGCCACATGCCCTGCACAGCTCTTTGTGCAGAAATAGTACTCTGGGAGCGTGAAGAATCATATCCTGTTGTTAGCATCTCAGGTCTGATCTTTCACTGCCATGCTTTCTGTATTTTGAATTAGCACTATTAACATTTATTGCCAAATTACTTATGCATATTTTACAAAACTTGTACTATATAGCAATTTACTGAGATAGGAGCACTGCTAAAATTTGATGCCATGTGACATTTTCTTTCTTTTTTTTTTGCCATACCAGGGATTGAACTCAGGACCCTGTGCTTGCCAGGCAGATGCTTATTCTACTGAGTTATCTCCCCAGCCCCAAGATGACATTTCTCTAGTATCATTGTCTTTGAACAGTTTTGTATCCAGTTTCTTTTAAATTGGTGAACTGCTTCTTGTTCTCTCAATTCTTTTTAAGTCTTTTCTTCTAGGAACCTGCTTAATCCCCTCCAGATTGCCTCTCTCCACACTTACATATAACTTATTCTTTAACACGTTCTATCTGGATAGTATATATTGAATGCTTCTTTTTTTTTTTAGAAATTGTAGTCTATACCATAACTGAATATTCATTTTTACTTCCAAACCATTCTATAAATGTCTTAAATGCACATAGCAGTTCTAATTTGTTTTTTTTAGTCCCTAATTAACATCCCTCCTCTAGAAAGAAAAACTATTTAATATATATTTGTTGTTATGATTCATTGACAAAGCTACAGGCTTCTTTACCACATTTACATACAGCAGTAAGTGAACCAGCATGTGTGTGTCACAGTTAAATCACTTGATCATTAGGAATTGTAAATACAAGTATTCACACTTGCCTGCTGTATTTCCTTCATGTAGACACATTGTCAAAACAGTAATTTAAATCTGAAAATACAAGTCACCTAAAGGAAAATGCTGCGTGCTGAGGGTTCAGGTCAGCTGCTGTGAGCAGCACACTCCTTGGCTGAGAGGCTCACGTGAGGCTTTGAAGCCAGGCAGGGAATGCATACACACACACCCCAGCAGCTTACAGGCACTATCTTTCAGAAAATACTGAACGTAGTTATTCATTATGTATTTGAGCTTAGAATCTCTGCTCCATGGCTTACAAATATCTTGTTGTTGTTCTTCTTCTTGATCTTTTTCTTGTTCTTCTTGTTCTTGTTCTTCCTTCTACTTCTTCCTTCTCCTTCTTCCTTCTTATTCTTCTTTTTGTTCTTGTTCTTCTTGTTGTTCTTCTTCTTCGTCTTTGTCGTCGTCATCGTCGTCGTCATCCTCCTCCTCCTCCTTCTCCTCCTTCTTCTTCTTGTCTTTGTTTCTTTTTCCAGACAGGGTTTCTCTATGTACTTCAGGCTGGCCTTTGCTCACTTTGCTGTCAAGCCTGTTAACATTCCCCTGCCTCACCCTCCCTAGTGCTGGGATTACAGGCATATACCACCACACCCAGCCCTACTGCCCTCTGTGCAGCTGTTCAACTGCAATATGCTTAATGTAATTGGAACACTTCTTTGATATTCATTGAAAATAATTTTTCAGTTAAAATCTCTTTTAAATGAAACAAAAATATCACTGTTAAAGCAGTACTTGCAGCGCATTTCATAAAGCCAAGCATAACACTCCGCACACGTATATGTGCATGTGTGTGAGCCTGAGTCCTTTAACTTAATAAATTATAAATGTCTCAAACTCTATTATCTTTCTCAAATCTTCTAGTCATATTGATACAGGGAAGTAAAACTCCTGACATGACCTCAATGAGTTCGTGTTCTTTAAAACTGAAGAATGAACATTAGGAACAAACGGAGGTTGAGGGTTAAACTTCATTGTAAAGAAAAGCTTCTGTCGGACAGGGACAGAAGGGAGGCCCGATCGGGTTGCCCAGGAAGCTGTCTCTTTTAGGGACTTTTATAGGGCAAAACCATGCAGGTCTAAGGTAGAGAAGGAGTCTCGCTTAGATGGAGGTGGGGTGGGACAAAACTATGGTCAACCAATGGGATTACAAGCACCATTGCTCAGGTAAAGTTGATTAGGCCCAGGACAAAATGGGGAAGCGAGTCATGTAGTAAGTGGGCATGAATACGGGACAGGGTCTCTTCCTTTTGGCGGTTGGGCTAGTGACTCACTGGGGTCTTTTTAGGAGATCACTACCTACTTAGACCATCAATCCCTGGTGTTACTCTTTTAGCATTTGTTTGGCCTTTAGGTCTGATTCACAGCATGAGAGTCAGTCATCCCCGGAGTTGCTGGCATCTTGTTTCCTGTATTATTTCTTTCAAGGGACTGGCCCTGCCTGACTGCGTAAAAATATTTTTATCTAGCTCCACTGCCTACAACAATATCAAAGATAATGCTTTGGAATCCCATTAAAACAAATTAATTTATATGAAAATGTTTTGTTAATCCTCATGACATAATGTAATATATAGGCACACATGAAAAAAGACACTTCAAGCTCAAGGGAAGTTTACCCCTCTGACTAGATTTTCAGAAGCCATGCTAACAAATTCAGCAACTGAGATAGCGAGTGAGGCTCAAGGAATTAAAGCTTGATTAAAAGAACTGAACTGGATAGAGAAGAGTTCAGGCTCAGTTGTATTGCATAGCTGTGGAAGTGGATGCGTTTTGTGTTTTAGAGGGTACGAGAACAACGTGATGGAGAGAGGATGTAGGTAGGGAGAGTTATGGAAACAGGTGAAAGCAAATTTGTGCTAGTAATTTAGAGCAAGTGCTGTCTACAGAAATAGAACAAATAAATGGAGTTGTTGCTACCATTTGTCTGAAGAGATGGAGAAATGTAGGCTTAGTACCCATTTTTTAGGGTCTCATTAGGAGGGAATCTTGCCAAGAACTTAGGCACATCTCCTTGCCAATGTTTGTGGAATTATATTAAAATAATTGGATTGATATTTGTTTATCTGCATATATTTGTTTATCTGCATATGCTGGCCTTACTTAGAAAGCATTTAAGTATCGATACATCAGCACAAAATGGAGCTTCTTTCCCCTTCTCTCAAATATCCCAGATAACTCAGTTTAAAGAATGGTGTTTCTGAGAAAGATTACATTTGGTTAAAATAGTATTTTCTTTCTCATGGCAATTAGTTTCTATCAATCAAGAGAAACTTGGTGGTCAGTGTACAGTCCCAGCCCTGGACCTGTCACAGTAGCTGGGAAATTTGTCCTCACATAACCTACTTGAGTTCACTCACTTGTGTTCTGCTGACTTGGATATTACATTCATAGTTTAATTTTTATATACCTTAGATTAAGAATAACACTGTAAATGAAAGGGTTGCATTGAGTAAAATTAATTCAAACTAGTTCAATTTAGAACAAGTAATAAAGAGCTCAATATTCAAGTACTGGAAGAGCAAATGAGAAAACCCCATGCCCTCAATGAAACATAAATTCAATTATCAATGGTTTAATTAACTATGCAGAATTTGACTGATTTAAGCTTTGCTCTGTCTTCATAAAAAATGCCTTCTTGTGAGTATCAATTTTAAATAAAATAATTGTTTTCCTAAGAGAAAGTTGTAACAAATAAATAAGCTAATTTGTAATTACTATTTTGGAATTTGATTATGTGTATGATCATTGTGACACATAAAAATGCCAGAATATTAAAATTATTGTGATGATTTAACTCTTCTTTTTGAATGTTTTTTGTGGGTGACATTATTGTTTATCTATATAGGAGGACTTAGGAGTGTATTTTTCATTCCCTTCTGAGTATTAAGCTTTGGATTGTTTTTTAATTAGCATTTTAATTGCTCATCAAACTAATTGAAGACAGAGTAGGAAAATAGAGCACTTGCTAATCCCTTTGGTACTTACCAATACTAAGGTTTCCCAAGGTCAACACCTCCCCAGAACACAAACCAAAGCTTGCTTTGCTTCAAGCTCCCTGATATGCAATGAAGACAATGCTGGGAACAGTACCTTTGAAATCAGAAAATTTTTCTCTGATCTTTCTTTCTGGACCTTTGGTCTATCAGTAACAAAAAGTCATTCGTCACTGAGATCTATCTCCCAGCAGTGTTGGGTCAGTTGTAGGAAAGAGAGAGACTGGGCATAATTTATGCCTTTGTTTGCCTGACAATCACTCCATACTTCTCATGTTGTAGGTACAAAAGTGGCAACCAGTAAGATAGATGTGCTAAGTGTGAAAGGTAAAGAGTAATCCTTCTATTTTATAGACTGGAGAGGAAGGTGTTTCATCTCCACTAGAAAAGAATAAAGAAATTGCAAATATGTCCACCCAGTGGATAACAGCACAAAGGGTAATACAATGAGTACCTAGGTTCTGGGACAGTGGCAAGAGGCTGCTGAGTCCTGAGAGACAAGGTTTTTAACCGACTGCAATGTGATCTGTCTGTAACTGAATTGTCTCTATTTTAATTTTAAAATAACTTATTTATTCAGTACTGGGTCTCCCTAAGTAGCTCAGACTCATAGTGATCCTCTTGTGACAGTCTCCCCAGTGCTGGGATTACAGGTGTGTGCCACCATACCTGGTTTCGGTGGCCAGCTTGGTGTGCCTGGAGTTCTAGGTCAGGCACAGCATGTAGTACCAGGGATTGAACTCTGGTCCTTGTGCTTGCCAGGTGGGTGCTGATACAGCGGAGCTATCTCACCCATCCCTGAACTTTCGGTGATGCACGAATGTCAAAAGTTTGTGTCTTACAAGTTCACTGTGGGACTTTAAGGAAGTGAATATTGAAAACAATTTGGTTGGCAGTATTTGGATTCTCTTGGTGTGAATTTTGGAGACTTCTAGGTAGAAGAAGGATCACACCATCTATAAATAGTTATAATTGGAATGCTCATTTTTCTATATGCATCCCTTTTTATATCTTCTTACCTGATTGCTCTGGCCAATGTTTCAGGTTCTATATTGAATATGAGGGGTACTAGTGGATATCTTGGGTTCTTTCTTCTTGAATTTATTTATTTATTTATTGTGGTACTGGGTATTGAACTCAGGACCCTGTGCTTGCCAGGCAGGCATTTATTCTACTGAGCTATCTCCCAGGCCCTTTTTCTTGATTTCAAAGGAAAAGCTTTAAGCTTCTCCCTATTAGATAGGATGTTGGCTACTGGATTATAATAAATGGTTCTAATCAAATTAGAAAAAAAAGAAGTTCACTGTGAGCATTGAGCAAATTAATATTTTAAAAGGGATGAGAATCATCTCTGAAACATTTTGGTAATGCATAGTCTATCTTGTGAAAAGGAGCAAAAGTTTATTACTGCCTAAAGGCCACAGTTTGAGGATAGATATTCCATGGCAAGATTTGTATTATTGCTTTAAGCTTAGTATGCTTCTTTTGGTTCTGAAAAAATCCTTCAGGGTACTCTTCCTTCTTTCAGTTGCATAGCTACTCATTTACAGGATATAAAAAGACACTATCTCATTTATATTCTTGTGTTGCCTTGTGACACATGATATATGTACCTACATGAAATCTTGAGAAAACCAATGTGGTGCTATCTAGCTGTAGCTAATATCCAATATGGGCAAAGTTTGGGGCCAGCCAAATAGCTCAGTGGCTTAAAGCACCTGCAAGCAGGCGCAAGGGTAGGTGGTTTGATTCCCAGACCTCCCATGCCAGCCCCACCCCCGGGATATTTTGAGATGGCAATTGAAACTGGGTGTGGTGGTGCTTGTCTGTATTCCCAGCTCTTAGGAGGCTGTAAACCGGTCACTACAAATCAAATCTTGTAGTGAGACTCTGAAAACCCTGTAGACCCTTCCCTAAACATACAAACAAACAAACAAACAAAAATATTGACTTTCTGGATGAACTACCCACTAAGATATTAAGTAGGGTACTTCTGCATAAGATTGCAGAAATTATCTATTCCTGTATATTTAAAAAATAAATTATAATTTCTCTTCTTGCTTTTTTGGTCACCAATTTCTTCTGTCTCAAATGAACATGCCAAAACGGGTACAATGTTTCCAACAAGATCAAGAAGTAGTCTTCCTTTTCTAACTTCAAAATTTTACTGATTTGTAACATGTAGTCTAAATAACTATGTTTGCTATGCAAACAGTTCTTTTAAACATATTATCCTGGGTCTGTTCTTAATCTCTCACTGTGAGTAAACTCATCACTCTAAAGAATTCTTTGTTTTAAAATATTCCTCTGTCCTGCAGAGAAAGGGCTCTTTAGTCAGGCTTTTCCACCATATTTCATTTAATTGTCATATCTCCACTTTTCTCTTCTAATTTTATAATTTGTAGTTGGATCCTGCATATTTATTTTGCCATGTTTATAATTTTATTAGTATTACAATGCCATCAGTCTTCTTTTTAGATCTTCTTTCTTATGCTGATGTTATTTTCAATGAATAAAAACGCATCGTAGGCGCCATCTGGGCAGAGACAGTATTTGACTATGTAACCTTGGGTACATGGCTTTTCGTATGGATTTTCACATATCTACATTTGAGAAACAGACATTTCTGCTGAGGACACTTACTAACTCCTGACCCACTGGGTGTGTAGGACTTTCTAAGTCACCCATTTTTGCTATTTTGGCATCCAGAGGTTTTTACAACTTCTAAAATATGTTTCCTTAGATCACTAAATTGCAAATGGAGAAAACAAGCTGCATTTTGGTTCTAAATTCTCAATAGAAAATCCCTGTTGTTCTGGTAATGCGATCTTACAGCTTTTAAAATGTCTACTGTTTTAGACTAAAGACAGATCTATCAGACCACTGACAGGTTACCCACAAGTAACTAAGTCAATCTGAGCTGTGATAGAAGGCCAGCCTGCAATTATACGTAGGATTTTGTTTTTTTGGTACTGGGACATTCCCTAATGATACACACATAGGCCTAGTTCTCATAGTTACAGACTCCACACTACCCAAGGAGGCTGCAGAACAGCCCGTAGATCATCCTGGAACTCCGGGAGATCTTGCAACATATAGAGCAGTCAGTTGAGGTTCTTTCTGAAGCACACGTATCCGTGGTCACCAATAGCCAAAGTACTGCCAGGCACAACTACTTAGCCTCAGATTGGTTTACTTTCTTTAAAAACATATAAACCAAAATGTATGCAGGACAGTATCAATAAGGAAAAATTGTTCAATAGGAAAGGAGAATGAGGGATGGGAAAAAAGGAAAGGAAAATAAAAAATGAGAAAAGAAGGACACAATGGAAACAAAGTTTATAAAGAAGCATTACAGGAATGTTTGAAGGGAGGGAGGGGAACAAAAAAAATGATTCATCATATGTCATATGCAGATACAAATTCCACTTGATTAATATCGTTTAAATTATACCAATGTACTTAATAAAAATAAACATATTTATGCAAGGAAAAGATATAACACTTAGACTACTAACCTCCCCTCTGATGATGTTCTGTGTATTCCTCTATATATGCATTTATACATTGTGCCTATTAAGAGAGATGAATGTCATTAATTCAGTTCTGTATAGATTATAAAATTGTAAGCCTGTAAAATATGAGTATAAATGTTCAGAAAAGCATTCCTGTGCACTAAGATAACATCAAGTGAGTATTAATTCAAGCCAGCATGAATAATGTAAGACATACCATGTACTCAGCACATTGCTAGCACCATGGCATTATGAAAAAAAGAAATGACTGATTTCCTTTTAAACTTTTCAATGCTCTGTGTTAATGCAAAGAAGCATTTATGACTGAGCCTCAGAAATTTGTATTCCAAATGTTCTACAGCGATGCTGTGATTACGAATGGTCCACATCATTCCATGAACAAGGCGCGAAGAAGTTGTATGTAAGGGGAAATTGTGCGGGAAAGAATATTTTTCTTAGATATAACTCACATAGAAACAAATTAGAATTCTTTGCCACAGACCAAGGATGTTAGAAGAATGAACTCAGTCAATCGTTGTGGAAGTTTATGTTCGTTAAATTGAATCACAGTATTTTTATATGGATGGCTTTTAATATAGTGTGTCTTGAAAGAAAATATTGGACATGGAGGTTGTAGAACATAATGGAGAGCTAAAAAGAGATCACTTTAGATGTTGCAATTCAACAACACTCTCATCAATCTGTCATTAACAGGTATTAGAACCTTACATTACTCCAGGCTTTGGTTAAATTTTTAACGTAATCCATTTCACCTTAATGATATTATGGAACTCTAGGGTAATATTTCAATTTGTTTGTTTGTTTCATGTACAGAAGGACTGCAGAAATAAAGAGCGTTTGAATGTCAGGATGGAGATAGGAAGGTCAATTGAGGTAACAAGAATATCAAAGTTCACATTTCTCTCTGTAATTGGGTATCTTCTTTCCAAGAATAAGAGCATGGGAAACTTTTCTCCTAAAAGGAAAAAGAAAGCGAAGGGCAAAGAATCATGTCCACATACACACAGGATAGCTAAGATGATTGCACTATTAATTTCCATTGGGTTTTTAATGGTAGGAATTAATGCTTAAAATTTTACATTGAACAATTTTATCCAGTTGTATCTGAGCAACTACAAAGAAGACAGCGATGTCCAGTATAATTTTTTTCTTTTTTGAAATTATGTATCCTTTCTGACCTATTGTTTTCTATTCTTCTTAAAATTAGAAAAAAATAAAAAGAGTTTGAGAAACTGAAATAAATTCTTTTACACACACACAAACACACACACACAGTAGTGTACACATAAACACTTAGTAAAAGCACACTCATAGAATCACAATAAGGAGCAAAACCAACTGTTGGCAGCTTATGATTTATTCTGAGGGACAACAGTAAATACAAAAGGGAACAGACATTTAAATATAAATGGAAACAATTGAACTGAAGGAAAAGTTCAAAGAGCAATGCAAATCACTTTAATTTATAGGAGGATCATGAAACCCTAGAAGCAAATGGCCTCCTGACAGAGTAGGGCCTTTTTACTTTTCTTTTTCTCTTTTGGTGGAACCAGGGATTGAACTCATGTCTTTGTGCTTGCCAGGCAATCACTTATTCTACTGAGCCATCTCCCTGGCCCCCCAAGAGTAGAAATTTAACCCAGCAGTCATGTCCTGGGAAGCAGAAAGAATTCCTGTGTAGGATCTGAAGAGAAAAAGACACTAGTCCTGTGCACCTCTGAGAAAAGCCCAAGCAATGGGGAGGCTCACAGTAAGGAAGGGCAGGGCGAGATGGGGTTAGGAAGGGAGACAGGCGTATTAGTTTCTTGCAGGTGCCATTACAAAGTACCACGTTAATGGCTTGGGAAGGAAATGTGTTGTTTTCCATTTTTGGAAGCTACAAATTGAATTACAGTGTTGGCAGACTACACTGTCTCTCCTTGTTTACCATGTTGGCGCATAATCCTCCTCATTGCTGGATTTGCTGATGCATAACTTTGATCAGTGTTGTTTTATGTGTGCCCTCTGTCTCTTTCCATGGCATTGTCAGGGAGACAGACCCTCATGTGTCTGCTCCTTTGTGTGCATCATATGTGGTTCAGGGACCCTCTCCTCTTACTTAACACCTGAGTTACATAGTCAAATAACCCATTTCAAAGTAATTTATTTCACAGGTGCCAGCTCTTCAACATGTAGTTTCTGGGGAGACAATTCTACTTGGAAGAGAAAGGTATCACTTGATTCAGTTGGAAGCCACCAAAAAGGGTGAAGAAACCTTAAAAAACATGACATTGCAGCTGCACCCTCACAGATGAGTAAGTCTTTAATCTGGCAGATGAGTGAAATAATCTGCGTGATTTTATACTGTATAATTTTATTCATACGACATTTTAAAAAGGGCACAGTGATTGGGACAAAAATTGCTCCAGTGGTGGTCAGGGCCTAACAGTAGGGATTAGACATCAATGATAAAAACCTGAGACAAAGTGAGGCTTAGAAATAAATATCGTATCTATTTTATTTACTTTTTTAAAAAGACAATACAAAATAGTAATAAAAAGAAAAAAATTACAAATGATACAGAATTTCACTAAAATTACAAATGATACAGGTTTTCACTAAAGGATACAAATTCAGCAGTGTTTGCTGTATTACATAGTGTTGTCTTCAAATCAGTTGTTCGGATTTCCAGATATATGCTAGAAAGATTGGCAAAAGAAAGGAAAAGAAAAGAAAAAGTTATAAAAAATTAAGAACGAGGAAGGAAAACACATGAAAAAAGACAAAAAATTAAGCGTCAGCAGCTCCAAATGTTGCATATTTTAACAGAAAAAACATTTGTCCATATTTATAGTTATGTAGCCCTCATGGCAAACTTTTTTCTGTATTTAATTAACTCTTAAAATGAAAGAAGTGAAATGGGCTCAGTTTGGCCCCGACGAAATGACAGCTCCACTGACGCTGCAAAGGCCAAAGAGGCGAGCTGCGTTTGGCATTCCCTGGTGTGGAGCCGCTTTCAGGTATTAATTTGTCAGCCCCTTCGCATCATGGCAGCTTGCAGAAAGTATCTTTCTGTCATGAACATGGCAAAGAAGGAGATTCAAAACCTTGGACACCTGCCAGAACGGAACCTGGTAGGAGTCGGGGGGGCCTTGTCATCAGTTGACAGGAATTATACAGATTTCCCGAGGCTTGCTCAGAATAATTAAGGAGGAAGGAAATGAATATGCCAGAGTGAGAAAGTGGAGACTGATTAAGTGCCTCACTGTCCTTGGTGAGCAAAGGTCGGACGAATGACGCGTGCCGGAGAGAGCCTGGAGATTCCGGGACAGAGGGCTGAAGACACCCGCATCCCACTCCCACCTCCAACAGTGATTGCCAGCGAACACTTGGAAAGCGCCACACTCTTAAGTAATTTAAATTATCTCAGAATGGCTGTGCTAATCTAGGAGCATATAATTGATAAAAAGAGACACAGTAACTCAAAAAGAAAAGTGGAGCTTTAGGAAAAAAAATTGGGGGCCGGCGAGTTAGCTATAGACCTGCTTAGCCAAAGTTCCACCATCTCTGGTACCACATGCCGCGCGAGAGTGGGCTGAGCTGGCCACAAAAAGAAAAAAAAAAAAAGTATATTTTTTTCTGATAGTCATTTCTATTATTGATGTTTTATTTGGCGAAAAGAAAGATTTTCTTGGCCAGGTGGGGTAATGCCAGCACTTGGGAGGTTGAGGTAGGAGGATCGCTGTGAGTTCCAGACACCCTGGGCCACAAAGTGAGTTCAAGGCCAGCCTGAAACATGTAGTGAAAGCCTGACTCAAGAAGCAAACAAACAAGCAAACAAAAACAAATAAATAAATAAAATAAAATAAAATAGAAGGAAGAAAGGATGAATAAAGAAAAAAGGAAGGAAATAAAGATTTAGTAGCTTCTTTTGCTAAACAAAAATATGTATTTCTGTTTTCAGTCAGTGGGAGATATACACATCTAATATGCTTTTCAGTGACTTGTTCCTGGAAAAGGCTAACTTTTATAGAGATAAAGTTGGGTCTGTGGCTGGAGTAAGATATTTTTTAACTTCTTTAAATCTTTCAAAGAGATTACAAATTAGAATTAAAACACAAATAATTACAAGCGATACAGAATTTAACAAAGTAATATGAATTTCACAGTATTTGTCTTTCAACTAGTTATTCGTATTACCAGATATGTAAAATTGGAAGAAGAAACAAACAAACAAAGAGCAAAATTAGAAATTAAGAAGAGGGTCGGTCAGATAGCTCAGCAGATTAAAGCACCTGCAAGCAGGCACAGGGGCTGGGGATTCTATCCTTGGACCTGCTGTGCTGGCCCTGTGTCAAGGGCACACTGAGACAGCAACTGAGACTGGGCATGGTGGCACGCACCTATAATCTTAGCTCTCCTGTAAACAGGAGAATCACTATGAGTCCGATCTAGTAGTGAGAGACTGAACACCCTATAGGCCCTTCCCTAAAAAAATACAAAAAGAAATTAAGAAGAAATAAAGTACAAAGAATTAAAAAAGGAAGGCAAAACAAATTAAGTATTATCTGCTCTTTTCCATAGGACAGTAGAAATATATAGTATAGTTGTCCAAACCATCCTACTTACATACATACATAAATCTTTTCCCCTCACTCCCTTTCCTATCCTTCTCTTCAACATAATAACTCTTTCCTCCAACAGAGCAAAACGAAAACCCACAAACTTGGAAAAAATTATAGCCCACTGTTCCTCTGACAAAGGCCTTCTATCTAGAACATACAAAGAATTAAAAAAAATCAGGATCCCCAAATTCAAAGACCCAATCCAAAAATGTGCATCTGAGATCAACACCCACTTCTGAGAGGAAAAAATACAAATGCTAAGAAATTATATGAAAAGAAATGTTCAACATCAACCAGCAATAGTTTCATATATCACCTTTAATAATCTGGATATTGAAAATATTACACGTAAAAACTTAATAATATAGATAACTTTTCACCAAACTCTTATTCACCTCAAAATTTCTGGGTATTGTTTTCTCTGTTGTATATATTGTAGGTAATGGGTCCTGTTCTTTCACTCCAGAAAAGAATGTAGGAACCATGAAGAAGAACATTTGTTTTATTTAATGCTCTAACATCAGTGCTTATTGTCATAACTAGCACTCAATATATAATTGTTCTAGTAATGGACTAATAAACAATTACTATTAATATTATTGTCTTTTCCTTGGTTGGTAGTATGAGACTTTAAAAAGTGGAAAGTCTTTCTTTCCTTTTTTTTTGTATTTTATGGAAAGGTGTACAGGGTGTTCAGGATCTCACTACTACATCAGACTCACAGTGATCTGCCTGTTTATAACCTCCCAAGAGCTGGGATTACAGGCACGTGCCACCACACCCAGTCTAAATTGCCATCTCAGTGCACATTGGGGGTTGGGGGACCTGGCACAGCAGGCCCAGGAATTGAACCCCAGGCCCCTGGGCCTGCTTGCAGGTGTTTTAATCCACTGAGCTATTTGACTGCCCTAGAAGCATGAAAGCTAGGCTGTTCCTTGGGTGCAAAGACTGCCTTAGGTAAAAGTGAAAATAAAACCTTCACAACCTTAAATTGCATGCAGATTATTGTACTTGCCCAATCAGATGAAAATAAAATCCAGGGTATCCTCATTTGGGAAAATTGGGTACAGTCACTAAGAGCACCCTGACCTAACTTTGCTCAGCTACTTCAGTTTAGCCACTGCCTGACACTCTAAAATGCAGAGATGCTCATGAGTAATGGGAAGGAACTGGAGAAAGAACTTTGCTGTTATTCACGGTAGGAAACAAGTGTTCTCAGTATAAGGCAGAGTGAAAGCCGTCTTGGTTTTGAATTCTGGCTAAAGCGTCAGGTGATCCTGTCCCTAGAGCATAAAGCAAGCAACTCTATTCATCTTTCTGTCTCATTGATCTGTGCTAGAATATTCTGAGTTTTGTCCTTGCTGAAAATCACTGTGGTCTCTTCAACACTGGCTGTGCTTTATTGGTATGGTTAGTTAAATGGCACCAAACAGGGATATTCCTGGGAAGTTTTGGAGGCAGGGTCTCTTCTGAGAGAAAGGTACTTGAGAGGGCAAACCATATTATTTGGACAAATTTGTAATCCTTGAAATTGCTGAGTTTGTTGATAAAGGAACATCATGGCTTTAACCATCTGTTGCAGTATGTGTCTAGTTGTCCCTGCAAAGCCTGATGCAGTCATGGGGTGACTTCCAGACTTTATGATTAATTCATGATCCGGGGCTGGGATTATGGGTGTGAGTGTAGCTGGGATTATGAGTGTGAGTGCTTTACCT
The DNA here is from genome assembly GCA_004027165.1 of Ctenomys sociabilis. Taxonomy (NCBI): domain Eukaryota; kingdom Metazoa; phylum Chordata; class Mammalia; order Rodentia; family Ctenomyidae; genus Ctenomys; species Ctenomys sociabilis. The sequence goes on from PVKA01005748.1 coordinate 63,211, forward strand.
AGCCTGGGCTGGATAGCCTGAATACAACCTGAGGGAGACAGATTTAGCCTCTGCCACCTTTGTTGCCACTACTCTCCCCTTTTGCTCTTGCTGTTCCACTCTTTTCCACCACCATGAACTGCTGGCCTCTACCATGTACCAGTCTACCTTGGAGCCTGCTGAACAAGGACTGACACCTCCACAAATTGTACGCTACGTAAACCTCGCCTTCCTTAATTTTGCATGTTGGGTAGTTTATCCCAGCAAGGAGAGAAGAGGAACAGAGAAAGCATCTCATTCTTCAAGATTAACAATTCTGTTTGTTTGTCATTTTCAGTGTGAGTAGACAGAACAGGACCTCTGCACCCTCAAGGCTGCATCCTCCGGGTGTCATCCCTGGGACAAAGCTCAATGAAGTCTTTCAGAATATTGTGGTTGCTAGGAAAAGTTTAATGGAAAAACAAACTAAATACCTATTTGTAGGAAGATCACAGAGGGAGGGCGACATCTGTTCTCAGGCATACTTTTGCTGTTTTTCTTTTTTTGTTTTGTTTTTGCTTTTGTTGGGAAAATTAATGCAGCCAGTTTGTTCTTCTATTCTTTTTCTTGTTTTCCCTGTTAATTACACAGCGTATAAGACAGGCTGGGTTAGAGATAGACATGTGTTCCATTTTCATACACTCCCCTGTAACCAGGGCTGGTATTCATCCAGTTTAGAATCATCCATGCAGAATTATAGAAAATGGTTATAGAAATTATTTAAAATTCACTGGACTAAAGTCACTTGAAACCCAGAAATGGGTGCAAGCTTTGTGTGAGCTCTTCATAGTCATTAAAAGAAACTGACCGGAGGGAACAAGAATAATGATTTCTTTCGATACTAAGACAAATATATGCCATTACGCTTTTAAAACTGTTTGGTGCACACAAAATGTTTTTCATTCAGCATTTCCTCATTTCTTTGAAAATGTAGCTTGCAATTGCATCTTGCCTATATGTTCTTGTTTTCTTTGCAAGGAGAAAAATATTTTCATGGGGCTAGGGAGATGGCTAAGCAGAATAAGTGCTTGCCTGGCAAGCACAAGTGCCTGAGTTCAATGCCCAGTTCTGCAAAAGGAAAAAAAAAAAACAACAACAACTTTTGTTCCATTTAGGTTGTTCCAAGGGAGCAGGGATTTCTTCTTTTTTTAAAGGTGGACACCCCACACACATGTATTAGTCACAAAAAATGTTTATTCATTTATATATTGAAAGCTGCCTAGGTTGTTTTCATATTTTGCTTATTAGTAGTTCTATATGGCATGTGCTGGTATAAATACCACTTCAGTACTGATTCCATTCCTAGAGATATCCTATTGCACACTCCCAGTGTTCTTGTTTCTCTTTTTCACTCATACTTGCAATGCACACACACATACACACACACACACACACACACACACACACACACATATACACCTGCAGACTGTTGGCCATGGATGACTGCTACATAGTTCGATTATATTAGTCACTTCAAGTGTACAGACATTCATCAGAGCAGCATGTTGGTCTTTAGTGTATAAAACTTGTACTCATTAATTCAGTATTTTTAAATTAAAAATATTAGGTCTAAGCCTTGCTGTTCCACTTGCCTGGAGCTACCCTAAAGCCAAGTTTTCCGCTATTGCTGGTTCCTGCTCTGCTCGTATGAAGATGTGCAAATGTGGGTTTTCTCAGTATTGACCACTTTCTCAACTGCATATTTGTTGACAGTTTATCTTATGTTCAGTTTGTGTTCGGAAGTTATAATTTTGCACGATGAACTACCTAATATTTTATTCCACCTTTGGAAAATTACCTTTGCTAACTTTTATCTAAAACTTAAATAACATCAGTAATAGCTCAGCACAGTCTGCAAAAGCCTACAGAGAGTATAAAAATAACTTTCACTAACAAGTTTTGGAAATATGCATTTTATTGACAGCAAGTGAAATTATTTCTTATACTGTAATAGTGAAGCAAGTGAAATATTTCAAGCTTAAAGACAATTAGTGAGCTGAAAATTTTATTCTGTTAAAAAGGATGGAAAAATTAGAAAGGAGAAAATTAACCATATAACATGTTCAAATATGCATACATGTCCTAGCTTTATAGCTTAGATCGTTGTTCCAGTCTACATTGCTGATCACAGATTCAATCAGCCCATAGTATTTTGATGTTTCATTAATATGTCACCATGCATTTCTCCTAATCCTGTGGACCATGGCACCCTTGACTTTGAGTATAATTATGTGAACAACTCTTTGGTTTCTGGCTCAGCCACATGCAGGAAACATAGTTATATACTGCTTTCCTCATCCATAAGATAGAAATTGCCTTCTATCTAAAGTAACCAACTCACCCTGGAACCATTCCTGGTGTTAGCTATGAAGGTATCACAGAGATGCCTGAGCCCTGCCAGACTAGGCAAACCAGGATGGATATTCACTTCACTATATGCACAAATTTAATCTCTTTTTAAAAACTGATGTAGGATCTCAGTTCAAACTCCTAGTGTGCCGCCTGTCTTAACCTTCCCAGTGCAGGGATTATGAGCATGTGCCACCATGCCGGGTTTCAGGGACAGGCACAGTGGCATGACATGCAGTACCCAAGACTGAACCCGGGTCCTTGTGCTTGCCAGGCAGTCACTTAGACCACTGAGCTAAATTATTTGAAATATTTTATTTCTCCGCACAACTTTAGAGAGGACAGTAGGAATATGTTTACAAGAAAGCATTTACTGCTGAAGAATGTCTTACCACATGGAAAGAATTAGAGACATGTTTGCTGGGCTGATTGCCCTGCTCTAATGTTTGGGCTGCAACTTGATGTTCTCCCATAAGCAATGGGGACTTCTTCAACATAGGCATGTACAGGACAGTGCAAAAGACATCTGAGTCCAGATAAAACTGGAGTGGGAAAAATAATCTTAACCATGGACAATGACCCATGTCAGGTGTTATCTATAACTTCCTACTTGAGGCAGAGCCTCTTTGCTGTCAAGATAAAGTCTTTCAGGGATAGTGACATCTGGGCTGGAACTTGCAGGCTGTGATCTTCAAGGTGAGCAACTCTGAGAGACACATTTACATCCTATATGTTCCTATACATGCCATAGCATGCCTATGAGTATTGGAGGCCATATTCACATGTTGAGATTTTAATCCCCAGGGTAGGGTGTGAGAAAGTAGGACCTCTGGAAGATGTTTAGCATTTCACAAAAGTGGTGTCACCTTGACCACCTCTGCCATGTGCCCCTGCATTGGCAAGGTGCTGTCTATGAAAGGTCAATTTCCATCAGACATGAATGTGTGTTACCTTGCATCATGCACATCTGCGCCTCACAACCCATGATACATTATTGTTTATAAACCAATAGGTTTATGGTAGTTTTGTTTATCAGAGTCAAAAAGAAAGGAGACACCACATTGGTAAAAGTCAAACTTGTGATTCTTATTTGGTTTTCAACTTTTGCTTCTCCACTATGCAATAATGATGGCACTCACCACAGAGAATTGGTCCAGCTGCGTCACTCACCGCTGTTCCTGTTTCCCTTCCCCTTCCCTCTCCGCAGCTTGCATTTTGCCAGTGTCAGATTCATTTATAAAGTTTATTGCCACTGTATAAAGTTTATTGTCATACACACACAGTAAAAGTCAGACAGGTAGGCAAAAATATATTGAACACGCACGGCAGTTGTACTTGGTCAAGGTTTATTTCTAGAGACATTGTCCGCATTGAGTTACACCTGAATGTTCCCTTGGTTCACAAACTGAATTTGTGTCACAACCCTGGAGAGAGGCCCACTTCATGTTCACTCACGCAAGGGGTCCACAGCAACCGTCATCATAAGAAGCGGATGACTTAAAGGGAAGCACAATTTTGCCAAACATTTGTATTTGTCAGCGACACTGTATGTGAACAGGTGTCCATGAGCCAACAGACCACCATAACAACTTTCTTCTCTGTCCCCTTTCCCAATGTCTGCCTTTATTTCCTACTTTTATTTATAAATTATAATTTTTATGTGATAGAAACTGTGGTATTTAAGTTGTTTTTTTTTTTTTTTTGGCCTTAGTTACACTTGAGAAGTGTATGAATTTTCTTTAAAAGATTTAAGTTTATCTTGATCATAGCCATTCTTCCTAAAGTGAGATGAAATCTCAGTGTGTTGATTTGTATTTGTTAAAGGCCAGCAATATTGAATGTTTTTCCTTGTCATTTGAATTTTTTCATCTAAGAAGTATCTTTTTACTTCTGATACTCCTGATTGGGTCTAAATTTGAGGAGTCTTAAGTTTTTGAGCACTTGATGACATTAGCCCTTTGTCTGAGGAGTAGCTAACACAATTGTTTTTTCCTCAATCTTAGTGCTCTCTCTTCACTGTGGTTTCTTTTGCTTCTCAGAAGCTTTTAAATTTGACATGATCTCACCTGAGGATTCTTAGCATTATTTCATGTGCAACTCAGCTTTTGTTCAAAAAGTCATTGTTTATACTTATGTCTTCAAGAGCTTTGCCTATTTAGTCATCCAGCAGATTAAATGTTTCTGCTTTAGAATGGAGATGTTTGATCCAGGCTGGTTTTAGATTATTGCATTGTGATAGCTATACATCTAGGTTCAGTCTTTCAGATGGGGCTAGCCACTTTTCCCATCATCATTTTTTTTTTTTTTTTTTTTTTTTTTTTTTTTTTTTTTTTTTTTTTTTTTTTTTTTTTTTGGTCTTTTCGAGACAGGGTCTCACTGCAGTTCAGGCTGGCCTTAAGCTCACTTTGTAGCTCAAGCTGGTCTCGAACTCAGCAACAATCCTCCTGCCTCAGCCTCCCGAGTGCTGGGATTACAGGCATGCGCCACCACGCCCAGCTCATCATTTGTTAAAGGGGCTATCTCCCAATCAGAGAAAGGATTTCGCGTCTTTGTCAAAGATGATGTAGCTTAAGTTGCCCGGATTTGTTTTTGTATCTTCTATTATTTTCCATTGATTTACAAATCTGCTTATGTCAATCCATGATTTCTCATTACTGAATATTTGTAGCATAATTTGATGTCTAGGATTGTGATTCCCCTGATTTTCACTTGTTGGACACAAATGCTTTAAGTATTCCACGTCTTTTCAGGATGTATATGAAGTTTAGAATTACTTTCTCCAGTTCTGTAAGAAATGGTGTCAGTAGTTTGATTGGCACTGAAACAAACATTTTTGAGGACATACATAATATTTTTGGAAGTACAGCATTTTTACTATATTGGTTCTATCTATCTGGGAACAGAGCTTTTTTATTTTTTTTCTTTCTTTGTTTCTTTTTTTTTTTTTTTTTTGGTGGTACTGAGGATTGAACTCAGGACCTTATGCTTGCCAGGCAAGCACTTGTTCTACTGAGCTATCTCCCCAGCCCCTCTATTTTCTAATATGCTCTTTAAATCCAGTTTTTGTCAGAAGTCTTTTTTTTTTTTATTTTTTGTATTAGGACTCAGACTCAGCACCTTAAGGCTTTAACTTCCTTGGTTAGTTAATTCCTCAGTATTTTATTTTTTCTTGTGGATATTGCCTGAAATACTATTTATTTAATTTTCCTCACTTTGTCATGACTCTCAGGAAAAGTTTTTAAAGACTAAGTGATTATGTTTAGTAAGTGCTTCCTATAAGACTAACTTCATTGATTATTTTCTCAAAAAGTGCCTAGCATGATTATTACCATGAGTAAGCATAATTGTTCTCAAATCACTACCTGCTACTCATAAAAATCAAGCAGTAAACCTTGAGTTCCATGGAATGGACCAGGTCACAGTCAAGGAAAAATAAAGATGAATATGAAAAATAGAGTTTAGCTGTTTATTGAAGCCATGTGTTATGGTTTGTGTGTAGTTATCCCCCCAAATTCCTATGCAGTCATGGAAAGGATTCTGAAGTTTGTGATTAATTCTTGATCCAATGCTAGGACTACGAAGATGATCACTACACCAAGCCTGGCGTGCACAATCTGTATTCAAATGTAAGGGAGGAGAGAGGTTTTCTAGGTGTTTCAGGTACTGCTCTTCCCTCTGCTTTGTTCTGTTTTTCCTACTGTGAATGGCCAGCTTCTGCTATGTGCCACTTTGCCATGGAGCAAGGCAAGCATGTGCTTCCATTAACTGTGAGTTAAATAAACCTTGCCTTTCTTAATTTTGAGGGTCAGTTATTTTGTCCCAGCAGTGAGAGAAAAAAATAACAAAGATGCCAATTTAGAAAATGAACTAAAGGAATACAGTGCTCACACTGAACAACTACATATCAAAAATCAAGTCAGAAACTCAGTTGATAGTTCAATTGTTGACCTGCCATCTACTGAACATAGGTCCGCTCTTCTTAGTTAAATCCCACTGCTCAGTCTTCCAAGAGTTTCAGCTCCCCAAGGAGCATTGTATTTGTAAAACATTTTCAGTGGCATTGTCTTACTTGATATCAATGCAGTTTGTGAATTATGCATTAATTTCAAGTGCAAACTTGGAGCTCTAAGAGATTAGCTATCCACCAAGGTGACCTAGCTTGCAAGTGGTGGGATCTAGACTAAAACCCAGGCTGTGTAACTCAGTGTCACGCTGCTTGGTTCATCGTGTCCCAGGGACTTTGAGGTGAATTTGCAGCACGTGTTCCATTGTCCTTGGATGCTGAGTATTGCATGCTTGTTCCATCATTTTTCTATGACACCCAGGCATCAATCCTGAAGACCAGGTTAAGAGCAGCTACTGATTCTTTTGCTTCAAATAGTTTAATATGTCTTATTGCTATCCACAAGAATTAATGAAGTCACAATGGTATAATCAGTTTAGTAATTCATTCTGGAATAAAGGGTTTGTAAAAATACAGAGCAGTAGGAAAATTAGAACTTGTATTTAGCTTACCTTTCAGAAAATGCTGTATGCTATGTATTTTATCACTTTTTATTCATCTACAAAGAAATCCCAGTTTGGTAGTTTTTGATGAACTGAAAAGTTTTACATGCATTTAGTAAATGTATTTTCCTACCAGGAAAATTCTAATGGAATAATAACCATTATGGTGGTTGCCATTATAACAATAAACAATCAGTGAAAGTATGAAACATGACATACATCATTATGTGTGGTTTACAAATCAATTTACAACAGTTTATTTGCCTAGATATCTATCAAATAGGATCAAAACTACACTCATAGTTTATTTATTATTTATTTTTAATGTACTCAGTACAGGGTCTACAGAGTCTCACTACACAGATCAGACTCCTAGTGATCCTCCTGTTTTCAGCCTCCTAGCTGCCTTCCACCATACCCAGTCTCAATTGCTGTCTCAGTGCCCCCAGTGGAAGAGCCAGCAAGGGATAGAACTGACTCTGCCTAAGCAGGAGCTTTAGTCCACTGATTTATCTGGCTGGCTACCACTCATAGATTATATAAATAAAAAATCTTACTGTGTGAAACCAGAAACCACATACTCAGGCCATTAACAGCCAGAGAGACAATGGAAATATTAAACTGCTAGCTGTTTGTTTCCTGCTATTCCCATGATACCACTCTCTGTTTCGAAGTTTTTCAGCCCTTGAACACCCAAGACTCCTCTGGCAACTTTAAATCTCATCCAAGAGACAAGCTGTTAGTGAATTTGCTATGTGTGCACGGGCTTTCTGCACAGGTGGCACTAAGAGCTGTAGGGAGGGATGTGTTGTCAGCAACAAGAAAGGGGGAAAGGCTTCTTACCCTTGGAAGAAGAATTAGTTTTTAAGCATTTTATCAGCATCCTTCTGCTTTCTGATCTTTCTGTATCGTATTACAAAATGAGCATAGATTTAAGAATTTACCAACATGGCACCTTGCATAAAACTGTTGAGTCTCTTCTGGAACACTTCTCAAGTAAAGAAGCCTTGTTTCCTAGCAAGTTATCCCCTGCTTGCACCACCCCTCCCCCCCCTTTTTTTTTAACCAAACCAAGTTCACTTCATTGCTCTGCTTGTAAAAATTAATCCAAGTTCTGGGACTCCATAGCAGCCTTCTGAGCTCAGGTTTTCATGTCTTGTACAATTTGCACTATTTATTTTAAGATAAGCATAAAATGTTAGTTTTTGTCCACTGATATATGTGGCCGGCCACCACTCATAGTCATCTCATATATAAATAAAAATCTTACTGTGTGAAATGAGAAGCCACATACTCAGGCCATTACCAGGCAGAGATCTGTTACAAAATGACATTTGTAACCTAAATAGTGGGAAACAACACAGATCAGGAAAAAAAAAAAAAAGAAAAAAAGAGCAGCTGTAACATCCATCTGATCTTGGCCATTGAGATAGCTTAGTGGTGTAAGCACCTACTTGGAAAGCACAAGGACTCGGGTTTGTTCCCCAGTACCACATGCCGCTCTGGACCTCAGATACCCGTGTATACAGTGCTGGCCACTGAAACCAGCTGTGCTGTAATCCCAATCCTGGGGAAGCTGAGACAGGATAACTATGAGTGAGAACTGCATAGCGAGACCCTGTAACAAGTAACTAATTAGTTAATTTAAAAATCACGTGATCTAAAGACAGACAAAGTATTCAAAAAACTGCAGAAAGTAGAAAATTCAAAGAAGTTACTAACAAATCTAATAAATATGGTAGGGGGCTTCAGGATTGTTAGTTTTCTAGTGCTTCTGTAACTGAGTGCCAAATGTTTTTTTTTTATTTTATTTTATTGAAGAACAAATAGCAATGAAACAGTTTCAAATCAAATTAGTAGAACAGATTCAATAACTAATACCTTGCATATTGTTTTCATAGTGTTTTTTTGTTATACAAGGTGCATATATGATATTGTATTTACAAATACTATTAGAGCAGATGCCTCTAATCAATGAATTAAGAGAATGTAGCTGTGTACCTATCTTTTTTAAAGCTGAATTGTAGTATAGTTTCAATAATTAATACTTTTTATACTGTTACTGAGTGCCAAATGTTACATGACTTAAAATGCATGAATTTACCAGGGCTGCCAGATAGCTCAGTGGATTAAAGCACCTGCTGAGGCCACAATTGAGACTGGGCATGGTTGTGCACTCCCAACGCTTGGGAGGCTAGAAACAGGAGGATCACTATGAGTCTGATCTGTGTAGTGAGACCCTGTAGGCCCTGTATTAAATGTGCAAAAAAAAAAAAAAAAAAAAAAAAAAAAAAAGAACTTTATCATCTCCAAGTGGTAGAGGCTAAAATGGTAAAATCACCGGGCATATCAGGAGGACCGTGTTCTCCCTCATGCCAGGTACTATGATCTTTCCTTCCTTCATCCTTTTTTCTCTCTTCCTGAAAAATTTGCATTCCCCCTTCACATGGTTATATTTTCCTGTCACTTCATTGTACTGTCTTCTTTCTTTTATTTCTCTGTCTTTCCATCCAGATTGTCCCTTCAGTTTGCAGACATTAGTTACTGTAGATTAGCACTCACCCTAATGACCTTGCTTTAGCATGATTAAATCTGTTAGAAACAATTTGCAATATGCAGATAATCTCATATCTTACAGTTTAGGACATGAGCATACCTTTTAGATGCACCCAGTTAACCCATAGCAGGGATGAATTAGAAAGCTCATGCCCTCTCTGGGAGGATGTCAGGTACCATGATTCTGACCTTAATGCCTGTGTTTTAAGAGGGACTGGAAATATGAATGTTTTTTGCAAAATACATGCCAAAATAATCTTGTTTGATAAGAGCCAAACTAACGATGCCTTATGATGTGCTTGAGACTTCTCAGAACAGCCAGGTCACATCATGTCTCAGGGCTGGGGGTGCAGTGAGCCACCAACACGCATGTGTTGCTCCTAAGAGGGTTTTCTTAGACAAGCTAACTTTAATGCATTTTTACTGCATTAGCTACCAGTCTGCCTTCGAGCATCTCATTAACATGTCAAGTCCAGCATGAGAAATCTTTCCCCAACCTTCTGAAATTTGGCATATAAAAATGCACAAGGTGAAATATCTTTGCAGTTAGTTTTGTCTATTGAATTATGTGCAGCAAGTATGTGTAGTTTTGTTGCATATACTTGATTTTCACTTATTTATATGAGGCAGAAGAGAAACTAGTTGATTTTTTGAATTCCCTATCTGAGTCAGAGAAATAATTCTTTTCTGTTTCTCTATTTTTTTTCATTTTGGGATATCAATCATTTCTCTTATTTGTATTTCTTCTGGAAAATTTTAAATTATACATATTTTGAATTTTGTTCTTTAAAAATAATTTAATTGAAGAGCAATCAAATGTGTAATCTACATTATAAAAGGGAAATGATGTGCAAAATACATATACTACATATATGTATTTTTATATATGTATATATATATTATATATATACATAGAATATATGTGCTATATAATATATACTATATGAGCTATGTAAAATACATGCACTGTATATATTTATATTATATATTATAGAATGTATATGCTACATGAGTTAGTATTATTTGAAGAAAACTTGTTACCCATGAGGGAGTTTTGGAGATACATCAGCCTCTTTTTATCCATCCATTTTTCTTTTTGAAAATGAGAGTACATTAAAAAAATTCAGCAGTAGTGGAAAAAATTCACAATCTAACTTGGAGAGAAGGTTGCCTCCAAACCTCAAGTATAAGTTTCTGTAGGCATCTAATTGGTGTCTAACAGTATTAGACAATATTAGAGGATAAGAATATCCTCATGGCAAGAAGAAATAAAGGGTGATAATAGAATTTCAGTAAATCATGATAATAGCATCCCAGTCAATTTCCTGAAACTAGAAATGTTACCTGGTTTCTGCAAAGGCCATTGTTTTAATGGTTCAGTCTTCAAACAGTAGCTAAAACAGGGAGGATAGTTTTGTGAGATCAGTGAAAGTCAGAAACCATAATAAAATCCACCTAAGACACATTCCGAAAATGTAAGAAAACAAAATCTTGCTCTGTAGTTTCAAACTTTTAGCAGATTGCTGCATATCCTGAGATAAATTTTCTATGTATTTTTAAGAAAAACTGGTGGGAGTTGAAGTGAAAGATATAGGGAAGGAAATATGTAATGTTGGAAATTATAGAAAGTCACTTACAGGGTTAAGATTTAATTTCAAATTTGACAGTGCAAAATTAGAGAATATTAGACAATGAGTATCATTATGTATACAGACCTCACTCCATTTTCAGCATTTACAGGAATAAACTTTAGTCTTATGATTGCTTTCATAGTGTCCACATGTTCTGGTATGTTGGGCTACATTACCATTGGTTGTAGGAAATGTTACTTTTTTCCCTTAATTCCTTCTGTGTCTGACTGTGTGTTAAATAATAAATTATTAAATATTTTTGTGTTTGTCCAATGAGTATACCATGGTTTCTCTTACATGATAAACACACACACACACACACACACACAATATATATATATATTGTCCTTTTATATATATATAAAAGGACAAAAAAAATAGAAACAAGGAGATTAAACTTTTGCAAAAAGGAAGAAACCCAGGAAATGGTATGAAAAGGAAAGACATGAGACAGAAGAAAATGAAGAGTGTAATCCTAAGATGCATTATGTTGGATGCCCCACAATAATTGTAGCCATCACATACTGTGAGAATGTACCAATAAGGAAAAAGATTAAAAATCTCTTTCTACTTCCTGTGTGTAATATGCATTGTAGAGAAAGTGAGCTAGAAGAAGGAGTAAGCATTGAAATTCAAGGGAAGAGGATGGAGTTTTGGAATTGGTCATGATGAGTAGAGAGATACTAATGGTAGCCTGCTTACAGGTATCTTCCTTCCTTCCTTCCTTTCTTCTTTTTTCTTTCTTTCTTTCTTTCTTTCTTTCTTTCTTTCTTTCTTTCTTTCTTTCTTTCTTTCTTTCTTTCTTCCTTCCTTCCTTCCTTCCTTCCTTCCTTCCTTTCTTTCTTTCTTTCTTTCTTTCTTTCTTTCTTTCTTTCTTTCTTTCCTTCTTTCTTTCTGAGATTTAGACAATAGAACATCCCAATTTATTGGGGGGAAAAAAGGACAAAAGAAGTAAGTGTGAATGTTGATTTGGGTCTAAGGAAGCAGAATAGTACTAATAATTATTAAGATGATAATTTGATTAGAGTAGACTTTAAGATGAGTTTGGGTAATCAACTATTCCTTAATAGTTCTGAGTCCCCTTTCTGCTCCTAAAACAAAAGCCTCACTACATGCAAGGCTGAGAAGGAAAGGTTTCTTTTGGGTCAAGGTTTCAACCTGGCTATAATCAATTGACTTCAAGCAGAAACATCCTGGCACAAGAATGTGGTAGAGGAATGCTGCTCTACCAGTCATAGATAGGATGCCAAGAAAGAGAGAAAGGGCCAGAGAGAAGACAGCACACCCCCATGACCCACTTCCTCCAATCAGGTGCCACCCCTTAAAAATCCATAAGGAATGAACACATCAGATATTGGGTTAATCCATTCATGTGCCCAGTGGCCTTGGAATTCAATCACCTCTCTAGGCACCTCTTCATCCAAAGAAGGTTAAATCTAAATTAATCATCACAATGGCTGTGTTAAATTTGGCACAGATCTACAGTTCAAGAGAGGATTCAGGATGGACATATGCATTTCAAAGCTCTCTGCCTGAAGCTGTGATTGATAAAATTTTGTACACAAATTAGGGACAATAATAAAACCATGCTTCCCATAACAAAATCCTTATTAAGCAGCACATGTTTAATGACATAATGTAGCTGCATTTTACCACATGGACAAATATTTAAGGGGTTGTAGCAGTTATTTCTGGGCTTATATCCTGCTTTTATAGGGGTTTGTCTGTAAGGAATTCCTAGAAGAGAAATTACTGCAGTCAAGCATATGTGCATGTACATTCTTGAAGTTTTTTGCCAAGAACTCCACTGCAACAATATATAAAAATCTGTTTCCTCACACCAGTGCCAGAATTTATAATCTTTGGCAATCCAATAAGCTTTTTTAAAAAAGAAAGACTTTTGTTATTTAATTAGCATTTTACAGAATAATTAGTGAGGTTGAGCATCCATCCATATGGTTTAAGCTACTTCACTCTCTTCCTGTGAATCAAGCTGCTGATTTATCCTTCCGCTATTTTCCTTTTGGGTGTTATATTTTTCTAACATTTTTTTCTCCATTTATTGGATGCAATATAAATATTTCCCAGGTTATGTTAATATCTTTGAACTTCAGAATGTATGGGCAGCAGGATTTTTGAATAATGCATACTTTAATGTGTTCAGTAATTATGTAATCAAAGTATACACACAATGACAAAATTGAGGGAAATTATGAAATTGGTAAGAAAATTTTCGTTGTGCCACAGAATTTCTCAGTACTCATGAGACAATCAGATAGTCATGGGCTTTAGTTTCTATTTAGCAAAATGGAAGTCACATTTTTAACCATGCCTTCAAGAACTTGTTTGAAAATATGAATTTAAGCATTTGAAGTAGATTGAATAACAGCCTTGTAACATGCTAAGGATTTCCAGGGTGTCATTTCATCCTGGGAGCTTCTTTCTTTGGTAACTTTCTAACCTTTTATTCCTCATTCTCTCCTTTTCTCCTTTTTGTTCTCTAGTTTTCTTGTGTTGTTATTTTTGTCAGTGTTTCTGATCACCATTAATCTGGTAGAGAATACCATGTGCACTAGCCTGAATATATTTGTGAAGTTAGGGAGAAAGCAATGGGTTAGTGTTCACCGTTAAATTCTGCGTGTTGAGTTCTTTCAACACATCATGTGCTTGATAATCTACATATCGCTGAATTCTGCTAGCTAAATGGAGCGCCGCCCCCAGAGATAGAGGGAGGGAAACTCTGTCCATACTTCTGCAGAGTGGCCAGAACCTGACTGGTGGTGCACACTATGACCCAAGATACTGCACAACTGAGATGCCACTTGGTATTGCTCTCTTTCTGGGTTTGTAGTAGTGATTTAGAAGTACACATTCTTGTAAAATACAAGCTACATTACTTTAAAGCTCAGTCAGTTAGAAGACTGGGGCTGCTTCGATGAGTAAGTGTTGACTGGAACAGAAGAGTTGCTGATGAAAGACTCGCTCTCATCATTCTTAAAGGCAAAGTAAAGCAACACCTCTCTCTTTCCCTCTCTCTCTCTCTCTCTCTCTCTCTCTCTCTCTCTCTCTCTCTCTCTTCACAGTTATTTGTGAAAGAGGAAAGACGGAAATGGACAAAGAAGGAAGAGCATGCTGAAGAGCAGGGAGAAGAGGGAAGGATAGAGAAAAAGTAAGGCAAGAAAATACATTCACAGTTCATTCTTTAAGTTGTAGCTGAGCAGAATGACAAATATTAAACTTTTTTTCTTTTACTTCACATGAATAACATCCATATGTTTCCCATGTGAAACCATAAACCCAAATACCACCCCAAATGGTGGCAAAAATACTTGGCTCTGTCTTTCAGTGGTTTATTGTAACTTGCCTGAGCCTATAATAATAAATTGTGCATGAACTAAGGAGAGCTTTAGGAAAAAGAAAAAGATTTTAAGGTCTAATCAATTTACCAGGTGCTGCTCCTATGTTTGAAAACCATTTCTGGTATCCATAATTGTTATGAATTTATGGTTAAAGTAGGCTATAGTTTCACCAAGATGAAGCATATTAGTACTCCACTTAAATTTGCCCATATGCACATGCAATGTGTGTGAGCAATGATTTACTGAATTCACTTATTTTCCTGCAACTACTGGACTTCATAGTGCTAAGGAGACTATAGTGGTAGGATAATGAATAAAATGGGTTTTATTCCTTAAAAGCATATCCTAAGGAAAGAGATAGATTTTTTAATGTTTGAAGAATCCAGTCTAACATTAATATTAGATTGATGTAATAAGAATATTTCATTATTAATATAGTTTTTATTGTTTTAGTCTATGGGGTATCAGTTGAATTTGGCAGGAATGGTAATACTTTTTCTCTCTTTTCAATTTTTTGTTTATTTATTTACTTGGTCCGGGGTCTCATTATGCAGCTCAGATAAGTAGTGATCCTCCTGTCTCAGCATTTCCAGTGTTGCTATTACAGATGTGCACCAGCACATCTTTTTCAGAGGCCAGTACACTTCTATCAGAATTCTAGGGCAGGAATGACATGCACCACCAGGTACTGAACCTGGGACCTTGTGCTTGCCAGGCAAGCACCTAAACTGCTGGGCTATCTCCCCAGCCCAGCAATCTTAATTCTTTTATATGATTTTTTTGGCATTTAATGTGAGTGGCAATTAAGATGCCTCACAAATGGCTGAAGGTGTTTTGTTGTTGTTTCAGCAAAGGTTCAGGAAAGATGAAGAGCAGGTTCTGAGAACTAGCCACTGTAGGAACCACTTGAATTAATCCAGTAAAAATCTTTGCCTCGGGTTTGAAATCAACTGAGACCAAGAGTAAGGCTCTGTGTTGGAAAGGAGACATTGCTGCATGTGAGTCCCTCTACCATGTGCTTTTGGCTGCTTGGAAAAACTACCCAACCACAGACCTACAAGTTGTACTGGTGAGCTGTCAGCATTGCAGCACACTCTGTAAGCAGTATAAGCAGTCTCTCCCAGAAAACTTCTTGCTGGCCAACTACTAGGGTCTTGTACTTTTCCTTTGTCTCTGCCTCAGGACTTAATTCTCTACTCATCAAAGCAGTGCTCTGCTAACTATTCTGTATATACAAATACAAAATGGTCTTTCCTTTGTATCTCCTTTTTTTTTAGTCCTGTCAGAGATCAGTACTCTATTGGCATTTAAATATTATAGATGCTTGAATTCAGCAAAGCACTCTATCACAGTACAGCAGTCCACAATAGGAGTGGGATTTCCACAGAAGTTGTTGACTAGAGCCTTTTACAGCTCAGCATAGTAATATTGCTTTACTTTATATACCTAATTTTTTATACTTTTTTGCTGGATGGTTAAGGCTACTTTGCTCAATTCTGTGAGAAGAAAGATTGGTAGTAATAGTGCTTTGACAGGATATCTTGTCTGCTTTTTGTGCTGTCAATGACCATTAGGAAGATAACAATGTAAAATGTATTGATTATTGAAACTTTCTTATAAATGAGCTTTGAAACTGTCTCATTCATATTTGACTCTCAATAAAATAAAATAAAATAAAATTAAATTAAATTAAATTAAAAATTAAAAAAAAAAACACACACAATGCTCTCCCTACTCCCTAGGCTGAATGTAAACTCTTAAACTGTCACTTTCTCCAAGAGTTGGCTTAGATTCTTCCTACTGGTTCCTTCAAATTAGAAAGAATAAAAGGCCTCAGACAAAAGTACCTCTAAGAGTCAAGCAGACTTGCTTAGACTTCAACACAATAAGGGAACTATATTTTAATTGTCAAGGGCACTTCAGCTATGTGTAATGAAAAATAAACTCAAGTACTTATGAAGGCCTCATGGATGCTTTGAGGATGTCCTCTCAACCTCTTGAAATGATTTGCAGATGTTAAAATGTATAAACAATTTCCCCTTTTGTTTGGTCTACATTTTATATATTTTAGTGAAGTGTTTCACAAGAATTCACAGTGAAAACAACCTTGTCTTTTTATCTTGTCAATCCTTCAGCTCTGTTGGTTGACATAATCTCAAATGGATCGCAAATAACCTTCTTAGAGTCTCCGTGCCTTATTCCCCAAGGTGTCTGCAAATGCAGCATTGCCAAACGAGGCAAGGTCTCGGCACCCTTTACTGTTTTTTCTTTATCTGGATGCAACCACTTCAGCACAGAGCATGACATTGGAAACAGATTCCTATTGGCCTGACCTGTATTATTTTGTTTTTCTTTCAACCAAAAACTTGTCTTACTTTTCTTATGGGCTTAATCTTTTGAGTTTATTTTGTTGAGTTGTGAATGCTCCCTTTGAAGTAGTGGTATTTAAAAATTATAGGAATATTATGAAAATAATTAAAAATTTGGATTACTTTTAAATTGCTACAAAGACACTTTCTTTTTTTTTTTTTTTTTTTTTTTTTTTTTTTTTTTTTTTTTTTTTTTTTTTTTTTTTTTTTTTTTTTGTCTTTTTGAGACAGGGTCTCACTATGCAGTTCAGGCTGGCCTCGAGCTCACTTTGTAGCTCAGGCTAGTCTCGAACTCACAACAATCCTCCTGTCTCAGCCTCCCGAGTACTGGGATTACAGGCATGCGCCACCACACCCGGCAAAGAAGACACTTTCATTAATGTAGGTAAACTGCTCATGTCAAATATGAGATAAATTTGTAGACAAAATGATCTTATTTTGCATAATATTTTGTTTTATGTTGGAACTTTTCAATTCACCATCATAAAAGTGGCATGTACACAAAATACATTTTGCAACATGTAGAAATAAATTGTTCTTAACTCCAAAATCTGAGTGAAAAATCACTCATAAATATTTTATTATATTCTTGAATCTATTTTTCTATGCATATTTTAACAGTTGTATGATTACAGCTATTAAAGGCATATTATTTTGCTTCTGCTTTTTTTTTCATTTGATACATATCCTGAGCACTTTCTTATATTATGTAGTCATTGTATACATCACATGTTGACTTTTTATTTCCTTTTGTAAAAGTGGTTGTTCAGTAAGATTCACTTCAAAAATAAGCCACTGTGGCATCTTACCCACACAGTGAAACAGGAAGGCATACCCTTATTCAAAACTAATAAACTGTTTGGTATTATCAGAATGAAATGTCATCAATTGCAATCCTGCTCTTAACCTGGTCATATGTAGCTTTTGCTCACCACATAGAATGAAATGCTCTCGGGGAAGATAGTGGTAGAGAAAGAGACCCAAGCCCACATAGTGAGGTGATCGAATGAGTGCCCAGAACTTCGCCTTGAGATTTGTTCTGATTTCAGCAGGAGCTGTACAGCAAAGGCAGGAAAATCCATCTACTGGATAGTTGATGGACACCCTGAAGCCAACTTCTGGGGAGACCTGTGGAAACAATATTTTAAAAGAGTGACCCTGTGTTTATGAGAACAGGCCACAGGCAAGGTGGGGGGGGGGAACCAAAGCAAGTACAAGTCTGCATCTTGTGAAGGGAGTATTACTTATGTGTATATTTCTCTTTATTACTTGGGATTCTGTCTGGGCTTTTTACTTAGGAAGAGGTAGCTTACCCAATAATAAACATTAACTTGTTTGTTTGTGTCATTTAACTTCAAAAACATACAAAAATACCAGAAAAAAAAATAGGCAAAGTCTTTTGTACTTTGAAGAATAAGCAATATGGATGTCCATATCTGGAAATGCTAAAATGAAAAGAGGGTAATTGTCTAACAAATTCAGGCTGCTGCCTCACTCCACTGTGTAATCAGAGCACATACTAAATATATAAAAAACTACTTTATCTCGGGATCATAAGCATTTTAGTCTTTGTAGGAATCCTGAATGTTCAAAAAGATGCCTTAGACCATCAGAAGAGAGCTCAGCATTTTGATCTGTAGAAAAAATACAATGCTGGGAAAGGTCAGCATTCGATGCAAAGAGGGCATTGCCTAATACATGTTTGAGGTGGAAAGTAGCCAAGCTAACCTACGCTAAATTATCTCATCAATAAACAACGTCTTTTCCAGAAATCTAGCTCCATTTGATTAATATTTTGGGTCAAGTAAGGGTTGCATTAAAATTCAGCAGATATTTGCACTGTGGGTGCATTTTTTAATTAGTACAGTCCTCTTAGCTTGTCAGACAAAACATTAGAACAGATTTAAGGCAGTCCTGGAAGGATCTGCCATGCTGGGTGACTTTCAACTGTGGTCTCATAAGGCTCCTGAGAGTCTGAAACTGTATTATATTCCTCCATTCACTTTTCATCAACATACTTATTTGCATATCTGAAGCAGTGAAGAAGTTTGTCTAAGTGGCATGGAAAAAAAAAAAGAGAGAAGAGGATAATGTGCAAAAGGATTTTGCTACAGATTTAATTGACATATGGTCACAGACTCCCTTCTTGCTATCAGTCAAGAAAGGGCCCAGATGGCTGTTGGTTCAGTGCACTGAAAAAAAGGAAGCCAGTACCAAGCAGGGGGTTACCAGGACTTGACCACAGCCTGCGATTCAAATTCAAAAATTTATGGCTTATGTGACATTGCCACATCCCTTTGAGTAGGACAATTTACCTTTTACCTAATGAAAATAATAATCAGATGGTTGCTTTGTGCCAGGTAATATTCCAACTCGTGTAAATTCAGCGATCAAAGAACCAGATCCTTGTCCCTCATAGAGTGCACAGTCATTTATTTTTAGGGTTATCTGGTTGATCAAGCAAGAGCACGTGGTTATCTCCTTGCACGGGCTTGGTACAGAATACGTGCTAAGTTAATGTTAGTTATCCTGTTTTTCCCAGTAATCTACTTTTAAAAGCATTTAGGAAGGGCCAGCTAGACAGCTGACTGGACTCAAATGCCTGCTTAAAGCAGCAGAGCAAGGCAGCCAGGGTTAGATCCCTGTCATAGTGTGCTGAACCCGTCTCTGTCCAGAGACTGCGAATGTGTGGTGCTGCGTGCCTATAATCCCAGTGCTTGGGAGCTGAAAACAGGAGGATCATTAAAAGTCCAATCTATGTAATGAAACCCTGCAAACCCTGCAGATCCTCTACCAATAAATAAATAAATAAATAAATATTTATGAATAAAAACTGTACAGCAAATTAATGATATTTTGGCACATTTTTTATTTAAAATCTTTCCACCTCGTGTAGACTTATTAAGCTACAGGCAAGATAATTACCTTTCATTTCAAATGAAATATGCTCTATCCATTAATTACAAAGTCAAATATCTATAGTGACCCGGTGAAGAGGTGAATGGATGAATCAAGTTGAAGTATAAAAAGACAGGCAGTGGTGAAAGATTTGCAGCCGGGAAAATCCATCCAGTCAAGTAGGATGAACGATGTGGCGTCATTTGTTTCTATGCAGAAATGTTGTCCCAGTACTGGAAAATTTACAAGGAAGGTGAGAAATAGGCTTGCTATGTGAAACTTTCACATTTGCTAGCATAGGTAATTAATTAATATACAAACAAAAATATACAGTTCACACAGATATACACTCAAAGAAGTTTCATTTTTGTACATATCCAGTAAATCTAGTTTATATGCTACATGTTTGTGATCTTTCCTCAAAGAGGAATTTGGGACATCTCTTTTTTTTTTTTTTTTTTTTTTTTGGAGCATTTCATCTACCTGTAGTCTTGAAGATTATTAATTCCAGAGTATATCACCTTATCTCCTTCAAGGCTCTTCACTGAGTCTGGATTTTCCAGAGAGGGTCATGATCAACTTGATGAACATTTGCAATTGTGTCTAATGTTTGCTTACTATTTACAATGTCTAGGAATGTACAAGAGTATCTACAACATTAAAATATCCTCACAGGTGATGGGTATTCTATGATGGTGAGCGAAGTACAGGCACTGTGCAGACAAGTCGTGCAGAATTGTTTTGTTTTGAGCATATGTGGGCTTTTGCAATCTTGTGTTAATGGTGCATTTCTTGGTACATTCTCAGGTTCACCGTCCTACCATAATGTTTTCTTTGCTTTGTTAAAAGGATTACAATTTTCATGCCTGAGCCTTTTCCTTAGGGTCTTCTTTGTTTCTTTTCTACCTCCTCTCATAGAAAGCCCTGTTCACTTTTCATGCACCAGAACAGAAGGATACCCCTTCTCTCACATCCCCCATTCTTCTACAAAACCTTGGCTCTTTCCTTTTTGAAAAAAGTTTGTGAAGCATTTTGGTTTACCTGATTTAATGATACTTGGCATGACAACTTCCCATTGCTTGTTCCCATGAATATTTTCTGAATCTCACAGCCTGCAACATATGTTACATTTCTTGTAAATGTTTGATGGGAAAAAAAGGAGAGAAAGATCTAATAGTAATCTAAAGATAGAACAGCAAATGTCATGATTTTTACTTATATTTCACTAGCATCTGAGTTTGATGAATGGGGGGAGGGTTCATTTATGAAAAATAGGCTGAGTTGGAATGGATCCATCCATTGCTTAATTTGGGACAATTCTATTTAAAATCATGATCTTGGGAAACAATGCCTGAACTCAGACAAAGAGCATTCATTTTAAAATCTGAGTTTTAGAATTTTATTATGACTGTAGGAATACATCCATCTGGAAATGCTGTAGGTCAGAGTGTGCCCAGATATAATATATTTTTAAAGAAATCTGGATCTGTGTTTTGAAGTTGCAGTGTCACTGTAAGAAAGACTTACTTAATGACCACCAGGGAGGTGACAGCTACACAGGGAATCAAGAAGGTGTTTGGAGAATCCTGTTCAGCAAAGCTAATACTGGAAGACACTGATAGTTTATAATGGTAGCCAGAGACCAGACAGCTTAATTGATGTGTCATCAAACAGAGAAGAAAAGGTGCTGAAGCAGGGGTGACAGAGACATGTTCTGTGTGCTATCAATCTGCAGTCTCGCATGGAAAACTCTAGATATTTCTGAATGCCTTCAGTGGTTTCATTGATGCAGCTTTTCCAAGATGAAAAGGGAATCAAAGTCACCACATTTACTTTCCACGTCATGGTAGGAATTCAGTGCATACACAGAGGAGGCAGGAAATGAGGGACACCGAGCAACTCATCAAATCATTCTGGGTGGAAGGTAGAGAAAATTTCCAAACTCCAGATGTCCAAGAGAAGAACAATGAAACTTGCCTTCAGTATATTGTGTGCAGCTGTTATCACGAGGTTCCTGCTCTCTTCTGTTGTTCACATTTTTTAGGGCAGCCAGTGAGGAAACTTGACCCAGCCAACTCCTCAGAGGAACAAAGCTGTCATTCAAGAAGATGATGTGGAAAGTGAATAGAACTATAATACATGTCTAGTTAGTGCTGGGTCTATTCATGGGACAGTTGAACTTGGATACATCAGTAAAGCAGAGAGTCATGGGCCTGCAAATGAGTTTGAAAGGTTATATAATGCTTTCCCCCCTGTTCAAGTAGGAAAAGCTTTATGTAGTAGGGCGGAAAAATTTCTTCCAAAACCTGTAGAATATTAACATCATTATTTTTATTATTACTTTCAAATGTAACATATTTATATATACGATGTTTATTTATAATTACTTGGCATCATTAAATATTCAGTTCATAATACTTTTTAATGAAAACAATACCTTCACACAGCTGTGTTTGCTGAACTTAGACTCTGATTTATCTTGGAAGTATATTTTGATGTCAGAAAAACCAGCTCTTTGGGTGGACTGAATACAGATGAAAGGAAAAGAAAAGAATCAAAGATGTTTCTTATGTCCTTGCTTATTTTAGTAGGTGGATAATAATACTGTTGTCATGAAATGGAAAAACAAAATGTATTTGGAGAACTGGGAAGAGTTCTGCTTCAGCCACATTAAACTGGAGACGTTTATTAAGTGCCTGTCTGAAGAAGCACAGTACGCAATAGTACATTTGCATCTGAACTTTCATTAGTATTGGTTGCTGTACATTTTATTTATACTGTTTGTAGTTTTATATGAATATAAGTCAGGTGTTTCCTCTGAGGACTTTGAGGACCTAAAGACCTCAAACTTTACAATACACTGTGGATTACATTTCAGAGAATTCCTTGCTGGACATCGAAGACCTGGATACCTTAATTTCTAGTCTACCTGCTTTTACAAGTTGTACAATCAAATAGAAGAAAAGAAGATAATCAGTTTTCTTGTAGGATATTTTCTCAGAAATCTTAAGATTGACATCAGCAAAGATTCTTAGATCATTAGAATTTTCTCTTGGTCTTCTCTGAACTTTACCCCTGTCCACCATGCTTGATGCATATCTCATTCTAAAGTGTCTATATTTACATATACACATATATATGTGTGTATATATATATATATATATATATATATATATATATATACACACACACACACATACAGTTTTCTGGCTAAGTCGGTTTTCTTGTCCTGTTGTTTATGTTGAGGAAATTTGAGTAATGAAAAGAGAAAGAGCAGGTTATTGAAAAAGTGAGTTATCCCTGAGACAAAATGCTTGGGGAAATTGTACATTGCATATCATATAACAGAGAAACCTTAAGAGAGAATAAAGGAAAGAGCTGGAGCTTCCATGTTGGGGTGGAATTTGTATATTGGAATATTTTCAATGTACCAATTTGTATATTGGAAGAGCAATTCATCCACTTTGGAATATTCTTGTTTTCTGTGGGATTGGAGAGCAGCAGATGTGGGAAGAAAAACTCAATTTAAAGACAACTTGGGTAGCTGAAGAGGTGACACAGCGTACATTACCAGGGCTTTTGGCTATGGGTAGGAACTACATCCAAGTCTGAACTGGGAGCCTCCAACACAGAAATGCACAAAGCATTACCTTGGACTTATGATACTTACAGATTAACAGCCCCAACTGAAGGAAGCCGTCATTTCTCCAACACTCCCCATTGCTCTGGCACTGCCAGTGTCTGTGATTCTGGGATGAACACTACCAGCTCTTCCTGGGCAGCCCCTCGTTGGCCCCGCTGGCCAACAGTGTCACCTTGCACCTCATGATGAGTGATCAGAAACAGTAAGAATAGATTATTCCTTTGCTTTGAAGTAAAGCTCTGTGCTGCATTGAGAAATTTGTGGAAGAAAACACCACCTTGATACTGGTAAGATTTCATATTTCTGAAATCCAATAATCATGGCAAAATGTGCGGGTGGCAAATCAATAGTTTTCCAGGAAAACTGACTAATACTCTGCTACACAGTGAACTTTTAAAACAAAACAATTATATCCAGTATTTCAGAACAAAAAGGAGCCAAAAGTGACAGTAATATGCTCCATCCTGATCCTGTTATCTACAGCAGAGGTACAATAATAGTTTTTATAAATGCCCAGGGCCAGTGTTTCCTGCTACAGGCATCACCTCGGCCTTTGTTATCCAGCTTATGCACATCCTTTCTGCCCAATCAATTTCAAGTCGTTATGTTCACGTCATGTTTTTACACTGTCACACTGCTGCTCTCTAGGTTCTTAGTGCCAGATCCCCAGTGCGGGTCTCACAGTTAAATGAACCAAAATGTAAAGTCATTACTTCCTGCCCCTTTGTCCTCAGTGACTTGTGCAACACTGTGTTTTTCCGTTTGATGCTCATAATAGAAACTGTCGATGTCAAAGAGAAAAAGGGAGAAATAATGTGGAGAGCAGTCTGTAAAATAAAGGAAACATCCCAACTTGAAATTTTTAACTGTGATTGCTGTCAAAAAGAGACATAAAAAACAATCAATAGAAAGCCTAAGTAGTTCTAATTCAACAGCCTTCATATTAAAAAGAATTGCACACTTTAACTGTATTATCATAAGCAGATGACTTCAATGAGTGCTTTAAAAAAACTCAAACTGAGAAATAAATCATCTGCAACTTTTTTTAAGCCTTACATAAGGATGAAGAAGTGTTTCTGTAACTCGTCACCAGATTCAAAACATGTTTAATAGGGACATCCACGATAGTCTAACTGGATTTTGAAATTTGATGGTACCACAGCTTAAAAGCAAGTGTCTGAGAAAAAACTGAAACTTAACACATACCCCATATTTCATAGTTCTTGAAGCAGATCAGAAAATATTCAACTCTAAGACAAATATGAGCCTCAACAAACCAATTAAAGATTTGTTGCACTGTGCCTATATAAGTTAATACACACAAAATATAAATTGGGTTCAGAAATATTTATTCAACTTTTTTTTAATCATAGTGCTTTGCTAAATGTTAGGTCTCACATAAGATATCTAATATATAATTTATGGGCTGCCAGCCCACGAAGTGGTAATTATAAAAGCCAGCATGAATGCTTTGATAAGGACTAAATGTAAGCCTATTTCATATTCTTCTCTAAAATTCTTTCACTGGCAGCTCAGGACCAAATGTCTTCATGTTATTGCTGGGTTTTAGGAAGATAGTGCACAAAATCTTTCAATATCCTATGACAAAGTTAGGCAAGTATTAATAGGCTCTACCTAGGGCTTAATTCTAAAGAGGCATTGTCACACTCGTTTCAATGTCTTTAAAATATATTAGCTTCTACCTGAAATTTTAGTATTTTACTAAAGTCCATAGGTAGAAATTGCACAATACAATTTTTTTTTTTTTTTT
>PVKA01005749.1:0-30271 GCA_004027165.1 Ctenomys sociabilis
TGTTCCTCCTGTGAAGACACCGTGATTTTGTCCCTTGTGAGCATCTGCTGTCTGAGAAGCACCCTAGCACCTTGTAGAACCCCCTGCTCTTTGTGAGTGGAAATGTAGGTGTGGCTGGTGTGGTGTAGAGACCTGACAGTCTTGGATATTGCAATGTGTGGCCCATAACACTTGATTGTCGCTGTCCAGCAGTACATGAAACTTCCTGAGAACAGTCTGTTTACTTACTTGTCTAGGAAACTCAAGAATTTAATTGTAGATGTGCAACTGTGGGCTACCAAATCCAGCCAGGTCAGTGCTGGGGATGGCTGTCCCTTAAAGACTGGCATTGTTGTAATGCAGGAGAACATATGCAGCTCTGGTATGGGAGGGGGGTACATAGGAAAGGTGGCCAAGAGAGCATTTCTGGGACATTCTGTTCCTAGAGGTAGGGCATAAGGCAGGGTACCCACAGATAGGCATAGTAGGGTCCTGGTGCCAGGAAGTGTATGGAGGTGGTGGTTACCTTTCTTTGCAGGATTGTGTGGGAAGCAGAGGTGAGCAGATCAGGCCAGTTCTACCTGGAAAAGGAGGTGCTTGGGAGTGGGGTTGGAAATAGAGTGCGGGCCACATGCATAATTCAGTTTTTAGTAGTATGCGAAAAGCACATGAGGAAGTAGTTAAAATTAATTTTATTGATATATTTTATGAATCTACCATGTCCAAAGTTTTTTTTTTTTAAAGCCCTTAACGTTGCTATTGTAGCCCAGGCTGGCTTTGAATTTGTGATGCCCACCCCAGCCCCTGTCTCTGTCTCTATATCTTCTCTTTGTTTTTAAAAATTTTTTTTTTTCTCATTTTGTGTATTTGGTACAGGGTCTCACTATGCAGCTTGAACTTGTAGTGATCCTCCTATTTTCAGCCTCCCCACACTGGGACTATAGGTGTGTGCCACCATGTTGAGCTAACTCACTTGCTTGCTCTCTCTCTCTCTCTGAGGCAGGGTCTGGCTATGCAGTCCAGACGCTGGTCTCGAACTCACAGATGTCTCAGCTTCCCAAGTGTTGGGACTACAGGCTCCCACAGTGTGAGCACTTGGCACCGTGTACACATCTTCCCTTCCTGGTGAGAATGTGTTGGCTTTCCTCTCTGAGCCTTGGTGGGGTTGTATAGACCCCTGTGGCTCTGCTCTTTGGAACCCATTTCCCAAGTTGAGAGGGTAGAGAGAGCAATTGATGGTGCAGGAGCCCTCAGGAAGGACAAAGAAGGACAAGCAGGAGAGGGTGCAGTGTGGCCACTGTGCCAGGAGGAGGATGTGGGCGAGTTGGGTGGCCTAGGCCTTTCTGTCTCCTTGCCAGGTTGGCCACGTGGAATCTGGATGCAGGTGAGTGGTCAGGGAGGCCAGCATCCTGTGTGTGGCTTAGTAGGTGTCGTGTAGATGGAATCATTCTGTTCTTGCATCTTCTGCTTATAGTGCTGCCTCAGTACTCAGCTGAGTTAGCAGTGGCCACAGGGCTAGGAAAGTGGAGGGCTGTAGGCCAGGAGCAGAGAGCTGGTGTCTGTGGGAGGTGGCAGTCCCACCCTGACATGCAGTTTCTGGAGTGGCCAGTCTCCACAGGAAGGGTTCTGGAAACAAAGGGACTGTCCCTGTAGTTGTGTAAGTCACCAAATTCTTTGAGAGGGGGACAGCCAGAGAAGGTGACAGTGATGTGACATAGCTCCACCTACTGGTGTGTAAGATGGTGCTATCCCTGGGTCAGGGCACGTGGCTGTCCTGGCTGCAGGTGGTCTGGCAGATGCATCTAGGTTGGTTGGGCAGCAGACGTGGCTTGTCAGGATACTGGGCTCTGACCTTAGGAGCAGGCAGGTGCTTGGATTCCATGTGCCTTGTCTTGCCTCCATCCTTCTGGCTTCATGACCTGGTGCTGTGCAAGAATGCTGTGAGAATCCCATATCCCAGGGCCAGGCCAGGCGGTACCAGAGGTCTTGCAGCAGGCTTGCCCTGGGGAGAGGGTAGGCTGGTTCAGAAAATCCTATGTTGGTTATCAGGTTGACACAGTCAGAAGTTTGCCTTCTGACAGCATTTTTGAGTATGAAAAGAGAGCATGGATTTACTAAGCCACATGGCATGCTAGTGGCACTGTTCTGAGCATGGTGGAGCCCTGGAACTGGGCTGTCGTCCTGAGGATGGGCTCTGTCCCATGGGCCCTGGCTGCTGTGTGGCTGGGTGGAGCATCCCTTCCTAACCCATCCTCCAGTGGCCACTTGGAGGGGGTGTGAAGAGGGGCCAAGGGACACACCCTTCAGGTGCTGGGACCTGTGTTACTTCTGTCTGAACACTCAGGTTACCCAAGCTTTGGTCCAGTTTGGGGCTACTGCTGTGATTTTCTCCTTTCCGAAGTGCCTTTCAACACCTTGAGCACATGTTCTTGTTCTTGGCCCGCTGTCATGTTCTCCACTGTGTGGGTGATTTCTTCTCAGTGCTCTCAGTTGAACAGGAAGAAACCCCATCTGGGTCCTCCTGGATGGCTCTCTTGGCCTTTGTCTCCCCCCCTTGGGTCCTCTCTCATTGGATCCCCTTCTCTAGGCCCCTTTCTGTGGGCTTCTGTCCCCTGGCTGCCCCTCCCCTCATCTGCCCACTGGTACTTGTCCTCAGTCTGCTCTCTGGGATCTCAGCCCCCACTACCTCCTTGGTCCTCTCTGGCCCTGGCCCTGGTCCTGGTCCTCACATGCCTGGGATATTCCCTCAGGTCCTCCTCACCAGGTTACCCCCCTGCATTCCCTTTGGGTTCTGCCCCCACCCTACCTTCCCCTTGTTTTCAGCCCTCTCTCAATAACTCCTCCCCTTGCCGCTGGCCCTTTTCCCCAATCCCAGTGCAAGGCCTCTCTTGCTTGGGCTCGGGAGAGCCAGTGCCAGTGAGGAAGTGTTGCTGAGGCTGCGCTTGATTCTTAGGAATGATTGTGGCCCTTGACTTGTATTACTTAGGACTGGAAGTGACCGTCCTGGTCCAGCTCCTGATAGGGCACTGTGGAGAGAGAGGGGTGGCTCAGTGAGGCAGTGAGCCCAGGAGGTAGGGGCCTAGGTCTGTGGGACCAAGGGCTGCCTGTCAGCAGCACCTCTGTCTGGATGTCCCAGCAGGAATTCCAGGTGCTTCTAAAATAGATCTCTGCTTTCTCTGATTTGCCTTTGTTGCTGTGGTTGAGTCTTTGTTTATATTTTGACATTCTGTGGAAGCTGGGTGATTTTTCTTGCAGCAAAGTGGTTAGTACCAAAGCAGACTGAAACACTTAGAGTTTGTGGCATAAGTGCTGTTTTTTGCAGAGGAGGGGAGCTGCCTATTGTGGCATTGGGACTGGTGTCCCTCCTATCACATTCACCTGTATCTGTGCTAGACTCCTCCAGTGTGGCCTGCAGGCACCATCCTGCTGGGCTTGAGGCCAGCTGACTTCTCTTTATGCACACACTTGGTCACTGCACTGTTCCTCGAGTGTGGCTCCTGATCAGAGGGAGTGTGTCCTCTCTGGGGGCCCACTAGCAGACCTTGGGCAGCACTTCTGGAGTACAGGGCATTTTCACAAGGCTGTTTTGGAGGGCTGCCACATAGGCTGGTGGTGGGAACGCTTGAGAGCCCAGGCAGTTGTGCAGTTGCCCCACTGGGGCCTCAGAGCTCCCCTGAATACATGTGTGTTCCACTTGTAGCAATATTGTTACCACACTACTAAGAAAGAATTTTTGTAGAGAAACAGACTGGTGAAAGAAAAACTTGTGCTCTGTTTATGACTGTTTGTGGCTGTGGATGGCCAGGAATAGCATGAACCATAGAGAAACAAAAATTGAAAAATTGCTAGCTTAGACTTCAAAATTATAAGAAAAAGTTTTATCAGAGTTGACTAGCATTTTTAAGAAAATGAAGAGGCAACACTAACACTGGAGAAAATATTTGTATTAAAGAACTTGTATCCCGTTTTACAGCTTAGTAAGATTATGACAGTTTAAAGTGGCCAAGGTTGGGTAGCATGGCCAGTAAGCATCTGAAGAGACACCCTGCTCAGCAACCTTCAGAATACTGCCAGGTAAGGCCCTGGATGGGGCACCGCTGCCCCTCCCGAGTGGCTAGAATCAGACCGACCCGCTCCCATCTTGTGTGCCTGAGGGTGTGAGGGTCCTGGGAGCCTTGATATTGCTAAAGAGGTGAGACAATTTGGGGGATAAACATAGAGAGTTAAATGTTTATTCACACGCCTAGCATTTCTACTCTCAAGAGAACTGAAGACTCACGTCCTAGTGAGACTTGTCTGGGAGTGTTCATAGCACCAAGCTGAAAGTCATCTGAAGGCCCAGCACACGGAGAGTGGCTAAGTGTGCTGTGAGATGCCCACATGGTGGAATATGGTTGGGAAGCACAGAGGAGTGGGCGCTTTCATGTGTGAGATGGCAGGTACTGTACAGAACAACTGTCGGGTGAGAGAAGCTGGTCACAGAAGACCATACATTGAGCAGTTTTGATTGTGTGTGATTCTGGAGCAAGCTGAACCATCACAGTAGGACTTGTCTAGACCAGTGTGGCTTCAGGAGCCTTTTTTGGGGGGGCGGTGGGACCGGGGATTGAACCTTAGCCCTTGTGCTTGCCAGGCAAGCACTTATTCTACTGAGCAATCTCCCCAGCCCGAGGGGTGTTTTTAAGTGGATGGAAATGTTCACATCTCAGTGGTGGTAGTGGATACACAGCTGTATGTTTGCCTAAACCACCAGAGTTTGTGCTTAAAGCGGGAGAATTTTATCTTCTGTAAGGTATATTTCAGTACAATTGTGTGAAAGTTTCTTGGTACTCATTTCTCTTCCTGTCTTGGTACTGCAGGAGGAGAGGTAATCGTATCACATTGTGTTCTTGTGTAGACTCTCAGAGGCCAGTGGGCCAGAGGTTGGGGCTGACTTCCTGGGGCTGGTCTGCACAGTTCATTCTTTGCCTGTTGGGCTGATGCTGGCGGTGTAACTCACTTCTTTCACTTTTAAATGAGAGCGCATTGGGAAGTCTTTGCATCAGGTGAAGGAGGACTTACTGGTGCCTCTGTAAAGAAGAGTTCCTGCTGCTCCCTCCGGATGCAGGCAGGCAGTAGGGAGGAGGGGCCGATTGCTCTGGCAGCCAGTTCCATCTTTGCCTTGTTGAATCAGAAATGACTATATCAGGTGGCCATCAGGCTCCTGTGTACGGAGTGCTTCTGGCATGAGTTCTCTGCTTCCACACCCCTTCCTACTTGACAAGTACTATGTGATTGCTTACAAAGTCCTACCTACTTATCTATTTATCCATCCATCCATCTGATACAGGGTCTTGCTGCGCAGTTCAGACTTGTAGTGATTCTCCTGTTTCAGCTTCAACACTGTAATCCCAGTGTTGGGATTACAGGCGTGTGTCATCACACCTGGTTTTGGGGCCCTCACAAAGTTCCTGGGGCCTGCACAGCATGTGAGCCAGAGGATAAAACTTGGGTCCTTGTGCTTGCCAGGCAGGCATGTAGACCATTGAGCCATCTCCCCAGCCCTACAAAGTCCATTCTTGTAACACTACAAATCATACCTTTTGTTTTTGAGGCCAAGTTTTGCAGTGCAGCTCAGACTGGCCTCAAACTCATGGGTATCCTCCTGCCTTGGCCTCCCAAGTGCTGTGTTTACAGGCTTGCACCACCATGCCCAACTCAATAATGCCTGTTTTGAAGTTTTTATTTTTCATGTATTTAGTATAGGATCTACAGGGTCTCATTATGTAGATTGGACTTGTAGTGCTTTTCCTGTTTTCAGCTTCCCAAACTCTGGGATTAAAGAATGTCTCTTTTTATAGTTACTTTCTTTTGCAGTCTCTAGTACACACTCATTCTAGGTAAAGACAAACACATGTAGAAAATAAATGTGTGCGAATCCCTGTTCCTGTTGCTGAGAGACTTGCTGACCCAGGACATCAGGTGTGCTCTTCCCATCTGAACTGCCTGCCTAGCCCTCGGAATTCGGTGCTGGGCTCTAGGCGGAAGCAGGGGTCACCAGGGTGCATTGGTGTGTGTGTGTGTGTGGGGGACATGATGCCTTATTGGTGGGGCTTCTCTGGTGTTTGGAGCTCAGCTGAAAACAGGTGTGTGGGTGTGATCCGGCTGTCCTGTGCTCCAGGAGACCATCAGACCTGTCAAGGTCAGGAGGCATGTGCTGGGTGGCATGTTGTGGTTGGATATGCCCGGGATGCACAGGTGTGTGCTGTGTCCTACCAGCGGGCTTTTTGAGCTGTGGTGCCTCTGCCTTTCCTTAGACACTTGGAGGTTTCTCTCTCTTGCAGCCTTTGGTCTGCTGTGGCTTTGACTCAAGGAACCCTGCAGATGCCTTTTTTTGCCCCTCTGTGCATGAGTTCGATTGGGCTGTCTGCACTTCGGTGCTGAGAAGGGGCCTATACCTTTGTTTGGCTTATCATTGTTACTTGTTTGGCATATACTTAAAAATAAGTTCAGAATTCTAGCATTAAAATGAGAGTGAAGTTTCTTTGCTTGTATCTCTAGAACTTACCCTATGAGGATGTGCAAAGTGCCAGCAGATGACCCATCTGTGGTTTTGCTACCAATTTGACACACGATTTAACTTTAGTCATTGTAGTTTTCAATTTTAGTTTCTATGTTTTAATTTGTATTTTTAATATGTAAAGCATGTGGCTCAGTGTTTGAGAAAAACTTTTCTGTTCTCCTTTTCTTTCCCCCTTTCCTAAAAGCTTTTCATTTTTATTTTTGTTACTTTGTGAGGCTGTCCTTTTAATGTTTCTAATGTACATTTTTTTTTTTTTTGGTGGAACTGGGGATTGAACTCAGGACCTTGCAATTGCCCAGCAGGCGCTTATGCCACTGAGCTATCTCCCCAGACCACATGTTTTTTTTATAAAACACTAAACATACCATTTTTAGGATTTTATTATTTTTTATTTTATTTATTTATGTTAAAAAAAAATCTGGTTTTATTACTCCCAGCAGAATTGGCTACATAAGGTGGTAGTGGGCTTGGCTCAGGGCCTGTGTGGGCTGGAGGAAGTGATATCTGAATATCTGGCAGGGGAAGGTGTGAGGCCAGGCCCAGGGGCCTTCAGACATGCTTCTGGGCCGACATGAAGGAGGAATGGCAAGCTACGGCTAAGCAGCTAATAAGGTTAGGAAATTCTTGGAAATCTAGCCACCCATCACTGTTGAGGTCCAGCTTCTTCATCATGTGGTCAAGAACACCAGGGTCCTTCTGGTTCTTTTTGAAAGCAGCCAGTTCTTTATTCATAAATGTTAGAAACTGTCTTGGAGAGTGTGGTGCTGTCTCCATCCTTTCCAGCATACTTTGATCAGGTCAGAGCGGAGTGGAGCAGAGTGGTCCGGGTGCTGATGCCGTGCTCGACTAGGATTTTATTATTTTTTAGACAAAAAGAAAATTTGTAAGCTGCAAAGGTCTTCATGGCATATTACCATGGATGATTGTTCTCTTTACACAAAACTATGGAACACTTCATGGTTTTGCATGTTATCTTTGTGTGGGGGCCATACTAATCTTTTTTTTTTTTTTTTTTTTTTTTTTTGAGACAGGGTCTCGCTATGCAGTTCAGGCTGGCTTTAAGCTCACTTTGTAGCTCAGGCTGGTCTCGAACTCACAACAATCCTCCTGCCTCAGCCTCCCGAGTGCTGGGATTACAAGCATGCGCCACCACGCCCGGCTTGGCCATACTAATCTTGGTTCCCATTTTGATATATTTGTTGCCTGTGTGAGCACTTGACATCTTTGTGTTTTTTTTTTAAACAATATAACCTGGGGATCATTGGGCTCTTAAAATTTATTTTTAATTCATTTTTAAACTTGTTGTTGTATTGGTACTTTTAGATACAAATAATGGTAACATTCATCATAGGAAGTTTGTACCTGTCTGATATATCTTGCTTTTTTTTTTTTTTTTACTCATTCCTGGAGATCATTGTTGATGACAGTGTTTTAAATTGAGAAGTTCCATCTTATATCTAGGATGCTCAGAGAAGAAATTACTTTGGATAGTTTGGATAGTGGTGGCATCTTTCTGCATAATTGAAGCACTAATACTTATAATATTAGGAGGAAATAGTTTTAAAATACATTGTAATTTTGTCTGGCAAGTTAAACGCATACTGGAAGCATATCTTAGCTGGAAACACTGGGTTGGCGCTGGAGGACTGGTGGGTGGAGTGGAGTCGTTGAAGCCCAGGTGGTGGTGAGCTCCTCCTTTTTGTCTTCCTGACCAGCTGGCAGTGGGGTTGGCAGCTGATGACACACTGTTGGAATCCTGTGTGAGCCAAGTGCATGGTAGTTGGGGTTCAGTAGACTTTCATTTAAAGGCAGACTTGCATATGTATATTTGGGGACATAACTTACATATACCAGGACATCTCCATTTTGAGTGTACAGTTGATTTGAGAAATGTATACGTACCCCTGTGGGACAGCTGGAAAGGTGAAGACAGAAAATTGTGTTTATTTGGAGCCAGACTGCTGTGTGTGTGTGTACACCCTCAGATGTAAACTGCCACTGTTGTGTATGTACCTTTTGGCTTTCTGAAGTTTCATGTAAGTGGAATGCTGTACTAGTTCTGTTTTGGGTTAGCTGGGTTTCTACACTCTATGCTGTTTGGAGATTCATCCGCATGTGTCATGTCCCAGTGGTTTGGTGCTACATATGCTGATCAGCTGCCTGTGCTCAGACCTGTACTGCCTATTCTGCAGTTAAACAGGCATTGGGTTATTTCTGGCTTTTGGCCATTATCAGCAAAGCTGTGGACATTTGCGTTCTGGTTGTTGTGTGGACGGACATGGGCATTCTTTCCCTTTGGTAAACACCAGGAGCGGGAGAGTCACTTGGAAGATATCGGATCTGAGTGTCTCATCACCATTTACCAAATTGTCTTCTGAAGTGGTTGTGCAAGTACACTTGTATTTATGCACTGATGTACATTGACCCAAATCTTTTCCAGTTCTTGATATGTTTGGCCATTCTAGCCTCAGCATTCCTCCTGGATGTATAGTGGCCTCTTATTTTTTAAAGATTTTGTTTGTTGAGTAATTTAGATACAGCAAAGTTACCACTTTTAACATGTGGTTCTGTTCATTGAATTAAGCATAGCCATGTCACCACCACTAGAATCAAGATGGGAATCATCATATGGCCTTAAATATCATCCCCAAACTGGACATGCTGGTATGCATCTGTACATACAGCCTTCCCAGAGGCTGAGACAGGAGGATTGCAAGTTTAGGCTCAGCCTGTACAACTTAATGACTGTGAAAAAAAAAAGAGTGGGAAGGGGAGAAAAAAAGCTACAGATACAGTTCAATGCAAAAGCCCTGGGTTCAGTATTACAGAAAGCGAGAGAAAAGACACTCCCTCAAGAAAGATACTGCTTAGCACAGTCACACTCCTGGCACATGGATCCCCTCCCTCATCCCCTGGCCCCCTCTTAGGACTTTGTGAGGGGAATGCTAACTTTTCACTGAGCAGGATGCTGGGTTTTTTTTTTCTAGTTGTTGTGAGTACCAGCAGTTGATTCTCTTTTGTTGTGGAGTGGTGTTGAAGTGTGACTCCCCCCACGGCTCATCTGTGTGCTTGCCAGTCGGTGGATGGTTGGGTTGTTCCCAGCCTTTGTCCATTTTGAAGATTCTTATAAATCTCTGGGTGGGCATATGCTTCTATTTCTCTTGGATAGCTGCCTCGGAGAAGGGTTGCTGGATGTCAGACATGAACAGTAGCTGATCTCTTCAGAAGGCGCCAGGCTCTTTCCAAGGTGTGCTGCTATTTCACATCCCCACCAACATACTGTCATGATCTTTCCGACTCTTTGCCAGTTGGTACTGCATAGTCTTTTTAATTTTAGCCATTAATGAGTGCATAATGCTGTCACATTGTGGTTTTAATCTGTTTTCCCCAATGACTAATAATGTTGAGCATCTTTTCATGTGTTGATTTGTCATTTGCAAATCCTGTGTGAAATGTCCATTCAGATCTTTGGCCTCTGTTTAAGACTGAGGCATTCTTTTTGTCACTGATTTAGTTTTTAGGGCATATTTTAGACATAGTACTTTACCAGATAGAATATTTTTTTGTTTGTTTGATTTTTGAGACAGGGTCTTGCTATGTAGTTCAGGCTGGCCTGGAACTCACTAGCTCAGATTGGCCTCAAGCTCTTGGTCTTCTTGCTTTAGCCTTTCAAATGGTGGAATTACAGGTGTATGCCACTTCCTCTGGCCAGAGGCTTACTTCATTTCCATTTCAAGTACGTTTTATTTCTTGTTCGTGCCTTATTGCACTGGCTGGACCCTCCAGTATAATGCTGAGTAGCCCCTTCAAGGGAAGCATTCAGTCTTATCCCCTTAAATGTATGATACTAGCTCCTGGTTTCTCGTTGATGCCCATTATTAGATTGAGGAATTCCCTTCTATTGCATCAATTTGGTCTGCTATGACAAAATACCAGAGGCTTAATGCTTATAATAGAACTTTATTTTTCCTGGTACCTGAATGGTAGGAGTCCAAGACGAGGGCACTGACAGCTTTGGTGTCTGTAGGGGACTGGCTTTGTCTCTTCATGCAGTAGGTAGAAGGAGGCAGAGCAGCTCCAAAGGGTCCCTGGAATAAAGGCAATAATCACATTCACAAGGGCTCCTCCCTCATCACCCAGTCATCTCCCAGAGGCCCTACCTTTTGACACCATCACCTGAGAATTAAGTTTCAACATACAAATTTTGTGGGGCTGCGTATGATCAGTCTCTGACACTTGCGTTCCTAGTTTGCTGGAGAATTTTTGTGAATGGATGCTTGATTTTGGCAGGTTCTTATTTTAAATTTGAGTATCATACATGGTGAATTATATTGATTCAACTTAAATGTTAAACTGTGGTGTGCTTCTAGGCTGAAGTCTACCTTGTTGTGATGTGGTACCCTTCCTGTGGACCAGTGGTGGCAAACCTGTGGCACACGTGTGCTCCACAGGCTGTTATCACTGCATGCTCTAAAGGATTTGCCAGCACTGCAAACCACTGCATTTTGTATGCTGACATTTGGTGTGTGCGTGCAGAGGGATGCTAGCTTGTTGTCTTCTTTCTCACAGTGGCTCTGTCTGGCTCTGGCCCGGGTAGGGATGCCAGTGCCAGCAGTTTTCCTGTCCACTGCAGAGTTCTTTTGATGTCCCTGCAGCACTTGGTATGGCCAGACTTCCTGATTCTTTGTATCTAGGAGAAGTAGTTCGATATTCTATCAATGCTGATGATAGTGGGTTTTTTTGTATTCTTAGGGTTGCTATATTTGTGGGTGTCCTTCTGTGAGATGATTTCACTTGGGCTGTTGCTTTCTTGCTAGTTTGTAGAAATTGTGTCAGCCAGCTCGCTCTTCTGTGGCACCTGTGTGGCCAGGACCTTCTTCCAGCTTGCAGCCGCACTCCCAGGTTCTTTGCGTCTCTTCTCCTGGGTTGGTGCTCTGATCTCCGTGCGGCCATGCCTGTCATCCGCTCCTTCATGTGAAGCATCTTTTACAGCCATTTTTAAGATGTTCATTCTAACTCTGTGGTCCTAGGGATATTCTTCATTACTTGTCTCTAAATTTTATTGTTTTTTTCTTCTCCTTTAAGCCTTTATCTTCTTGGCACTGGGCCTGCGTGTGCCCTGAGCTGGGTTTCCTGTGCCTTCTTTCCCTGTGGGCATCGGCGGTCCTGGTGCTATCTTCTGTGAGCTGCGAGCCTGATCCTGACTCAGTAGTTTGCTCTTGGGTCATTTGCGTGCCATTTCAGCAGAAGCATTTTGTCCTTGAGTCTGTAGCTCTTGGCATCTTGTTTTTCATATATAGTGATCTACATTTATTTTTGTTATTTTTATTTATTTATTTATTTTTTGAGGCAAATTCTCACTTTGTAATGCAGGCTGGCCTTGAGCTCACTATGTAGTCCATATTGGCCTTCAACTTTTGGCTGCTCCTGCCTCAGCCTCCTAAGTAGGAGTTATAGGTGTGTGCTATCACATCTGACTAGCTCTTGGCATTTTGATCTTGCTCAGGAAGTATAAACTCTGAAGCCCAGGAGAGTACTTGTAAGTTATTTTGGTTGGCATTGTGTTGTTCTTTTAGTCAATTTTGGGGGAGTTGTTGTCCACCATTTAGTGCACTGGTGATGAACCTCTGGCACACGTGTGCCTGCCGGATATTCATTACTTTTGAAAGCTGCCCTCAGTGTCTCCCTATCTGTGGATATGGTTTATCACTCAGTTTAGATCTTCCATAATACTTTTTTTTCATAATATCTTTTGAGGAAGCTTATATATCTATGTCAATATAGATATATCTGTATCAATATAGATATATGTATATATCTATATCTATCTATCTGTATTTATCTGTCTATATCTATCTATCTATCTATCTATCTATCTATCTATCTATCTATCCGTCCATCCTAAATAAATGTTTACATGTTTTGTTAGGTTCAACCTGGGACTAGGTTTGTGGGTGCTATGGTAAATGGTATTTTTTAAAGGATTGCCTTCTAAGATTCTTTGTTGCTGGTGAGCTGGGCCTAGTGTAGATGGCCTATCTTGCACTTTGGCCAGTTGCTTCGTGTGTGTCTACAGAGAATCTTACTCTTGCACGTGATGACAGCTTTGTTCAGACTCAGTCCTCTCACTGCCCCTGCCCAGGTTAGCTGGGTTTACTGGCCCTGGGTAGTGCTGACTAGTGGCCTTCTGATTTTAGAGTAAACATGTATTGGTTTGCATTGAAGATTAGTGTTGCCACAAGTGTTTTCTTCAAAGTGAAGATGTTCATTCCTATTCTGGATATCCTGAGGTTTTTTTGTTTGCTAGGATTTTTTATTTGATCATGAGTGGCTGTTGGGTTTTACCAAGTTCCTCATTGTGTTCCTCAGAGCCTAGGAGCTGCCTTGTGAGCTCCAGTTCCCCCACCTCTCTTGTCTCTGGGTCCTCTGGTGCCTCACCTAGAGCCCCCACCCCTGTCTTGTTGGCTGCATCCCCATTTTGCTTTATGGAGTGCGCTGAAGCCGTCCTCTGACCCTGAGTGGAGGCTGCAACCTCACCTGGCAGCAGGGAGCCTGAGCCTCTCTGGTCCCCTTGCCCATCCCAGGCTGTTTCTCCTGTGCCCTTGGCCTCATCTTCATCCACCCTGCTTCTCACCAAGTCTCAGCCTTGTATGTGTGGCCCCTCAGATGAAGTCAGCAGGGTTCCGTGTGGTGTGCCTTTGTGGGTGCAGTCAGTAGCCAGTACCATGCTGTGTGGTGTGGTGGGTGCTCCAGGGGTGTGCTGCATCTGTGTGGGCTTCAGGGGCTTGGTGGTGGACTCTAGCCAGGAATGTAGTACTTGGTAAACCTGGCTTAGAGTTGGATATAGGGTCCTCTGTGTATGCACATGTGGGGAGCGTGCCCCTGGTGCTGTGTATGTGATTCTTTACAGAGCTAATGCTCAGTGAGTATTCAAGGTGGCATGCAGCAGGTGTTTGTGTGTGTGTGTGTGTGTGTGTGTGTGCGCGTGCGCACACACATGCGCACACGTGTGGCTCTGTACATGGTAGGAACTTCGGGTGTGCATGTTTGTGGCCAGCTGATGCTGGGCCCTATTGTCCCATCCTTGCTGGGTGAGATTACCTGGTAGCTGAGTTCAGAGAACTTGCCAGCCCACCTTGCTTCCTTGAAAATTGTTCATGGGCTTAGCACTTCTAAAACATTTTCACAGCTAACAGAATACTTTGTGTTCAGCTCCTGGTGGGACACATCTGGCTTGTGGAGCTTCATCCTGCTGCTGGACTAGTTTTGTCTCACTGCTGATGCTTCTGGACCAGGCCTCCTTCTCCACCTTCTAGATAAAGGCCCATGTACAAGCATGGACATGTGGGAGGGGAGAGGGGGGCCTCTTTTTTTCGGCCCATCAGAGACCACACAGTGCTGAGTGGGAGTAGCAAAGGCTGAGAGACTGTGGGAAATTAGAGCCTGACATTTGCTCTTCTCGGAGAAGCAGAGTTGATGGTTTACAGAAAGCTGACAAGTCCTGCCACTGGCATGTACGCACCACCCAGATGGACTGGACTCATAGTTTTTCAGTATATCCATGTATTTGCAGGTAGAGTATGTCAGGGGACCTTATGCTTTCAGTGACAGGAGCAGCTTCCAGAAAGACCTACATGGGAGCTGCAGCTTGCAGAAAGGAATGCAGTTAGGGTCAGGGAACTGACAGAAGCAAGTTCTCTTATCTTCGCTGATGAAGAGCTAGGTTTCTGTCCAGGGACAGCCCGTGTGCTCTACCTCTGGGCTCTTGCAGAGCCGCTCTGAGTTCCTTTGCAGTGGGACTGTGGCCCAGGTCGCTGCTCATGCACCAGTGCCTGCTGTGCACTCACTCCTGTGCCCTGGTTGCATTCTTGAGACTTTTATTCTTACTTGTATGCACATACACACTTACTAGTGAGAATGTATGGAGAACGGTACATATTCACAATACTGTGGGTAAAGTTAATGAGAAAATCAGAGGAGAGGGAAGAACAATGAAGTAAAAAATGCCTACCTGGTTGGGTCTGGTTGTGCATGCCTGAAATCCTTGCATTTGGGGGCTGAGCCAGGGATACTTGAAAATTCAAGACCCTGTTTCACAATAAAAAATAAAAGGTGGCTGGGGATGTAGCTTAGTGCTAGAGTGCACTCGATTCAGTCTCCCAATACCGCAAACAAAACAACACAACATAACCAAGGAGCCAGCTCTGTCCTCTGTTCAGTTGCTGGGGCGGGAGGACAAATTTGGGACTGACCTTTTGTCAGAGAAGGTGAAGGGAACACCCAGAGTGCTGTTAGATGAATTTGGAATCCTTGGGGAAAGAACACATATTAAAACTGTCCAACGTTGAAGGCTGTTTGTGTAGCGCACTGGCGAATGAAGCCCGCCTTACCCTCAGAGTACAGGGAAGCCTGAGTTGACTTCTTGTACTTGTCTCGCTGAGCACAGCCTAGTTCCCTGAGCAGAAGTACTGATGAGAATGAAAGTTTGGGAATCTACCCTAGAGTGGTCTCCCCGCAAGGGCTGTGGGTTCAGGCTCCCAGAAGAGAATGTGGGGCTGAAGGAGGTCTGTGCACTCTGCTGTTTGGAAATGTGAGAAAACTGGAAGCCAGACTTGGCTGAAGAAAGCTGAGGCTGTCACAGAAGTGGTATCTGTTGGTTCTTAACAGAAGTGTTCTTATGAATGGGAGGAAAAACCCTTCTGAGATGGATTTCAGGTTGTTTCTTGTTGCAGAACCTTGTAAGGCAGGGACATTTCAGCAAGCATAGGTATACCTGGGCAAGGGATTTGAATATTAAAAAGAAAAGGGTTGGACCGGGACATAGCTCTGCAGCACTGTGCCTGGCACAAGGTCTTAAGTTCAATTCCTGGTACAAAAGCAACAAAACAGTAAAGGGCATGGTGAGGCACAGGGAGAATCTAGAGTCAGGCTGGGCCCAATGGCTAGGCTGTACCCTGCTGGTAACAGTTGTGCCCAGGTGAGTGCCATGTGTCAAGGCCAGGTTGAAAGGGAGAATGCACCTCAGCGTTGAGCCTTTGTTCTACCTCTGGCGTAGCTCTGCTGTGCCCTTGATCAGAGGATGATCCAGGAGCCCCAGCTCTCAAAAACAGTGTGTCTTAGCTACTTTTTTGTCACTGAGAAACAATACTTGATACTTATAGCTTAAGAGGAGCAGAGGCTTATTTTGGCTCAATCCTTTTGTAAGGGTTTCAGTACGTTGTTGGCTGGCTCCAAGGCAAGGCAGCATGGCAGAGGGGTTGGCAGAGCAGGCTTGCCTATGGCATGGCAGGCAGGAAGCAGAGAGGTCACGGGAGGAAGGATCTATAATTTTCTAGGCCACACTCCCAGTGGCTCAGCTCCTGCCAATATCCTGGGTAGCTGTCTCCCCATCAGTAGAGTAACCCCCTGAAGAGGGTCATGCCCCCACAACCCAGTCACTTCCCCAGGGCACAAGGCTGCGTGGGCCTCCAGATCTCTGCTGTAATGCAGGAGACATCTAACACACTTAAGCCCCCATGCTCTGGTCCTGTGGACAAGGCCTTGAATGTGGTCTGCTCTTCTGGTGTTTACTAATATGTCTGTGTATGAAGGGTCCAGCAGCCATCCAGGATGCTCGAGGCAGATTGA
The DNA here is from genome assembly GCA_004027165.1 of Ctenomys sociabilis. Lineage (NCBI taxonomy): Eukaryota > Metazoa > Chordata > Mammalia > Rodentia > Ctenomyidae > Ctenomys > Ctenomys sociabilis. The sequence continues at coordinate 16,169 of PVKA01005749.1, forward strand.
CGCTAAGCTTTGTGTAGGCTGACTTGGGGGCAGGTCAGTCATGGGAGGAAAAGAAGCTGGGCCCAAAGGCAGCAGTGTCCATGAGTGCAGTGGGAGGAACTGCATGCCCAGTAGCCCTTTCCTGATGATGCTGTTTCTCCTTCTCTCTCTCTTTTTTTTTTAATTTTAGGGAAGGGTCTACAGGGTGTTCAGGGTCTCACTACTAGATTGGACTCATAGTAATCTACCTGTTTACAGCCTCCCAAGAGCTGGGATTACAAGTGTGTGCCACTACGCCCAGTCTCAATTGCCATCTCAGCTTTCAGTTGACATCCCAGCATCCCTGGGAGTGGGGCCAGTGCTGGGCGGGACCGGCAAGTGAGGCCTGAGTTTTCTTCCCTTCAAGTCACAGAATGAAATTAGGGCTGCCGAGAAATGTACAGGTGCACATGTATAAGGCAGAAGTGTGACCACTGAGGTCTGGAGTGCTTTAGAACACTTTTAGCTCTTACTGTCCCAAACTTCTGAGACTTTGAAAGTTGCTGTGTGGAATAAAGAGATGTTTAAAAAAAGGCAGTGCCTGATTCAGTGAGGCTGTGGACCTTGAGCTGGGATTTATTCAGTAGGTGGGGTAAGAGGACTGGCCAGGTCCTTCCTTGACTTGGGTCTGTTTTTTTTTTTTTTTGTAGCACTGGAGATTGAACCCAGGACCTTTACATGGAGCCACATCTCCAGGTCCCCTCCTCTTTTGTTTTGTTTATTTATTTATATTTATTTATGGTACTGGGGATTGAACTCAGGACCTTGTGCTTGCCAGGCAGGCACTTAAGCTGCTGAACTATTTACCCAGCCCCCCTCTTTTGTTTTAAATTGGAGATGAGCTCACAATAAAATTTTTTTTTTTTTGTTTTGTTGAACTGGGGATTGAACTCAGGCCCTTGAGCTTGCCAGGGAAGCGCTTATTCCACTGAGCCATCTCCCCAGCCCCCACAATAAGTCTTGATGATTTGTCTAGGCTGGGCTTGAACTTCCCATCCTTCTGTCTCAATCTCCCAGAGTGCTGGGATGACAGATAGGTGCCACTGTGCGCTGCTTAAACTTTGTATTGAATGACACCTTCTGACACATGGATAGCGCAGAATACTGTTGTGGGCATTTTGCCCTTACCTGCTTAGCTGTGTTGTTTGCAGGCTATTGGAATGGGATGGGTGATGTGCTTGTCTCTTTGAATAGAAAGATGCTTCTGCCCTTTATTAACTGGACTACTTTCCTGTGAAGAGGGCTGCAGCTTGTGCAGAGGGGAGGGAGGGTGTGAACTTCAGGTGAGTGAAGGAAAGACTGGAACGGATAGTGCCAAGCCAGGAAAGGTATAATATCTTCTTCAGTCCTTGAGGGCCGGAGAAGCATTTTAATATTGCGAGGCTTGAGCCATGTGTCTGCACACAAAAGCAGGTACTTTGCTGTAAGTACCCTGGCATGCATGTCTAGAGGTGTGGTTTTGTGATGTTTCGTGGAGCAGACATATTGGGTGCCTGTGCTGACCCCCCACACTGAATGCCATGTCTGGTTTCCCAATGAAAGGAAGGTGGTGCCCTCCCTCCACTGGCCCCTGTGGCCTTCCTTGGGGCTCTGAGCCTCTCGCAGGGCTCCTGTTTACTGTGTTCCACTGTGCAGCGGGTGCCCACTGTGTGTCTATCCTCTCTTAGCAGCTCCTGGTGCCATGGCTGGCACCTTTCATCTGCTCCTCCCTCTTGTTTGGCCTGTGGGCTGGCTCTTGGCCACTGAGGCCATCTACTGATGAGATTGTCAGGAGTAGAAACTGATAGGTCCTGGGGACAGTAGGTGTGGGCAGGGTAGGGAGTACAAGGGGTTAGGGACAGTCTCAGGGTTTTGGCATGTGTAGGGCAGCAGGGGAGGATGCCTTAAACTGCCCTTGATGAGCAGGTAGTGGACTGGATGATGAGGCCTGCAGAGGTGTTCCCTAGGGAGAGTGGGAGACTTCTAGAATTGAGGTCCAGGGTCCAGGGTCCAGGGTGGGTGGTCAGAAAAGCAGCCTGTGGTGACAGAAGAGTGAGAAGATCTTGTGGTGGTAGGTCCCCCTAAGTGACAAGGGAGAGGAGTGACAATGCATCATCACAGGTTACAAATTTGCTGTTGAGGCAGCAACACAAAAGCTGGCCCTGAAGGCTGCGTGGTGATTGTCTGGCCAGGGGCTCACCCAGGGCAGCATCTCTGTGTGTGGCTTCTGCCTCACCCTTTTGAGGTGTTGCTCAGTTTGTGCAGCACAAGGCTGGGTCCTTTGTAAACTTGCGATTTGTACCTGAAATGCTCATATCCTCATGTGGTCATCAGTTTGAACCTCTATGGTTAGAGGGGGAAAGAGGGTGTTGGAAGTATGTGGTGAATTTTTCAGGTTTGCACATACTGCGTGTTGTTTCAGTATACTGCTGCAGTGTGTTGGTGTGTATGTTGTCTCCTACCCACAGACTACAAGGGTAGACCTTCCTTTTGAGTCAGGGATAAACTAATGAATAAAAAAATCATTAGTGGAAAGTAGTAAAGTTCTCTGTGGCCTGTTGCTTAGCTTTGCTCCAAGGCCAGCAAAGCCCTTACTGGTGAGTCTGGCTGGGTGATGGGAGCAGGACACCAAGTTGGGCAGGCGGCTCTGCAAATCACCCTCCAGCCTGCAGCCCAGGGAGAATGGGGTTGGGAGGCTGCTGGGCTTTGGGCCTGGCTACCCACGCCCTAGGCTAGCAGAGGCCTGGTGCAGACCTTTTGGCCTAGCATCAGAACTCTGCTGTCTAACCCTTAGAAGTTGACATTTCTAATCTTTAGTTGATGAGTGTGCTCTGTTGGACCAGCTTTCTGGAGGGAGATGAGAGGCATTTGGGGACAGTGTGTTGCCCAGTAGCTCTGGACTTGGGCCCTGGAGTAGGACTCTTCCAGGGTGGATCTGAGCGGCTTGCTTCTGGGTCTGTGTGTCCTTCTGGGGTATTTGGGCTGGGAGGTCCTGCTCTCATTGGAACTAGCTGGGTGCCATTTTGGACACTGTGGTTCTGGATGTGGAGGCCCTCCCTGGGCTGCAGGAGAAGGGCTCTGTTAAAAAGGGGCTTGTAGGTGGGCCCCTGCTACTGCTGTCAGCATACTCATCTGCCCATGTCATTTGTGAAGTAAAACTCAAGGACCATGGCTTGCTTTTTGTGTGATATGTGGAGACTGGAGCTGTTTGTGGTAATTAAGCAGAACTGTGCTTTCCATTATTTTTGGAACAGTGGCTTTTTCTTGCTTTGTAAGGGATGTATGTTGTGTCTTAGCAGCTTTATTGAGGTGTAACTGATGTACATATGTGATAACCATGAACCCATCACCGCAGTCATTGCTGAAGGGCTCCCCCTTACTTCCTGGGCCATGTCTGCCCAGCCACCTTCTGTCATATTTGCATGTTCTGGGATTTTTGTAAATGGAATCATGCAGTGTGTACTGTTAGGTCTTACCACAGCCTGGCTGCTTTTGTTCATTGTAGATATTTGAGATTCGTCATCATTGTGTGGATGAGCAGATCATCCCTTTTATATGCAGGTACCTTCCATTGTATAGGTAACCCGGAAGTTATTTACCCTTTCACCTCTTGGTATATTTGGGGTTGTTTCCAGGTTTGGGCTGTCAGAAACAAAACTCTTATATATCAGACCTCATTCCTTGTGATGCTGTGAAATTGCTTTTCCCTAGTGAACACCTAGGAATGCAAACTAGAGGGCGGTGGTCAGAGTCCCACAGCAGGCTATCTCACTAGCACCTGCCCTGTGCTGTGGGGATATTTCTATCTTTATTTTTCCCTCCCTTTACACTTAGCTACAAATCACTTTGCACAGCCTGTTTTCTCTATATCTTTCTGTTTTTTCCCTACCTTTAATGAATATGAAACTTGGCCACTGGGTGGGAGAGGGGGAGGGAGAGTCCTCACAGCAGTGCCTGGAGCCTTAGCTTTTCTGCATCACAGGTCACTGTCTCCTCCCTTTCAGATGTTACACAGTACATGTGCAATGGTGTACAATGATGTTGCATCATGGATTCAGTGTGTGATTCCCAGTTAACTAGTGATGCTGGGCATCTTTTTTTGTACTTTTGGTCATCTGTCTTTGGAGAAGTATTCAAATCTGTTGTCTACTGTTTTTTGTTGATTTGTTGTGTGTATATTCTGGATACAGATCTATATTAGGTGTGTGCTGAATTGTGGCTTGTCTTCTCTTTGGAGAACCAGCGGCTTGAGTTTAATGCAGTTTGGTTTTGTTTGCCTCTCCGTGGACCGTGCTTCTGGTGTCATACCTAGAGTTCTGTCTGACCCAAGGCTCAGCTTGAATGGAACTTGTATTCTCTCCCAGGAGTTTTCACTGTGTCAGTTAGGCTTCACCTGCAGATCGTGGTCATTCTGAGTTGATTTTGGCATGCATTTCAGGGTGTGTACTCAGTCTTTGGTTAATACACTTGTGACTGTTCCTCAGTTGCTGACGACCCTGCCTCCCGCTCCATTTGCTGCTTCATCTGTCTGTACTCTGACACTGCTGCCCAGTTACTGCAGCTTCCCAAGCTTTTTGCAGCAGGTAGCACCACCCTCTGGAATTCTGTCCTTTCTTAGTTGTTTTGGTTACTCTAGGGTAGGGGTGGCAAACTGATGGCACATGTGTGACTTTTTCTTTTAAGACAAAATACATTAATGTATGAGTTGATTTTTATAAAATAAAACCTCAGTATTGAGGTTTAATTGTCATGTTGGCATTTCGTGATAAATAAGCTGACTTTGGGTTGAGACTGACACTGCCTCTGAAAGGTCCCCGTCCCTACTCTAAGACATTTGCATCTCTGTGTGAGTTTTAGCATTGCTTTAGCAGTGTCTCCTCTCCATGTGTAAGTTTGCTAGCTTGGGACTGTGTGCATCTGTAGATCATTTGGGGCAGAGCTGACATTTTTAGCCATAATGTGAACCAGCTCAAGGCACAAAGTATCAGCTTCTCTCTTGGTTGTTTCAAGCTTATAGTGTATGTTGCTGGGATGCATCTAGGTTCACAGTTTTACAGTAGTGTTGCAGCGCTGACTGTGAATTGGGCTGGAGTTTTTTCTTGGGGTCAGTATTGAGAGATGCAAGATGATATTGTAGCCTGGCACCTGGGCTATGGGTGTGTGCCTGCCTGTCCTTGATTGTGCCTTTGAGAGGTTACCGTGTTTCGCTGGTGACCAGGATTCAAAAGAAAGGAATCACATGTGCCCTCTGTGAAACTAGCCTTTTATAAGAATGGAAGGCCCATTTTTGGTGACTTCCTACTCCGTGTGTCCCCTGCTGGCTGCCTTGGGCAGACTCTGAGGTCCAGGGGAGAAACAGAACTGAATGAGGTTCATCTCCTGCTGTGCCCTCAGAGAAATGCCTTTTTCATTCATCTCTGGGCCCTTTGTGTACCTGTCTGCTGCAGAACACACCCTGACATGTACATGTTCTGCAGTACAGAGAGAGGTTCAAGGGACACAGGTGTAACACACATTTAGAAGGAGATGCTCTCCTTGTGCCTTTGGGACATGGAGGTCCTGTTACAGGGAAGTTACTGGGTGGCGTTGCCTTTTGACTATGGTTTTGGCTCTCCCTTTTTAACATTTAGAGGTTTTAAACTTTGTCTTTTTTTGAGATAGGGTAGCTATACAGTTCACAGTAGCCTTGAACTCATTTTGTAGCCCGTGCTGGCCTTGAACTTCTGGTGATCTTCCTGAGTCCTGGGATTACATGTGTGTGCCACCACACCTGGTTAGAGCTTCCCCCACCAGAGGTTTTCGACTTTCAGTTTATCACACACCTTTTTAAAAAAATTAAAAAAAAATATATTTAGTACAGGGTCTCACTATGCAGAATGGATTCATAGTGATCCTGTTTTTCAGCCTCCCAAGCACTGGGATTACAGGTATGTCCACCATGCCCAGTCTCGAGGTGAGGCCAGCGCAGCAGGCCAGGGATCAAGTGGACTCCTTCCCCTGCGCCTGCCTAAGCAGGTGCTTTCATCCACTGAGCTGTCTGGCCAGCCCTACACACCTGTCTTAAAGAGCAGAAGTTTTAGTGAGAAACAAAGACTGCTAGCTCATCCTGCGACTGGGTCACCTAAGTAATCATGTTCAGAATGTGTCTTCTCCTGGCTGCCTGTATGGTGACTTGCTTGTCAGAACTTCAGGGTGACTTCATGGTGCCGATGGCCCACCCTGCACCCCATGTCATGCTTTTGTCAGCTTTGTGGTCGGTGCTTCTTGATTGTTATACAGGTGTATGTTATACACCAGTCAGGCTGAGCTGATGAGTGGATTGTGCGCATGACGAGCATAGTGTCTTATGGAGGATTGCAAGCACTGAGACACCTCACAGTGGAGTGCTGGGGCCACTGTGGTGCCTAGTGACACTGGGCCTTCTTTGGGTGCATGCCAGACCCCTCCCCCATAGCTTTTTCTTTTGGGTGTGGGCCTGTGTTTCATGGATCCTGTCTCTTGCTTCCTGAACTAATTCCCTGTTCAGTGGTCCTGCCCCCATACATAAGATACCCTCTGAGGCTAATTAATTGTACTTGAAGTGATGTGCTACCTTATGCAACATGGAGGTCTAGCCGGTTTCAGCCTGGCAGTGGCTTTCTGTAGCTTCCATCACCCTGGTTCGTGGCCCTGGGTGCTGGGCTATGCATGGCATCTGGTTCCTTTCTCAAGATGAAGTCTTTTCTCCTACCGGAGACTTCTGTGCATTTCTGAGTGTGTCCTTCTCTCTGTGGTGACATGGACCAAGCCCCTCCACTGGCCCCTGGGTCTCTGACCAGGATGTGCGCTCTTTTTCTACTAGAATTGGAATGACCCATGGCGTTTTCTCTTCCCTTCTTCTCAGAGTTTCTGCCTTTCTCCCTTTTCACCATACAGTGTTCTTTTTTTTATTTTTATTTTTTATTTTTTTTATTTTTTAGTGTATTTGGCAGCTCTGACTCTTAGTGATCCTCCTGTTTTCAGCCTTCCCAGCGCTGGGATTCCAGGTGTGTGGCACCATATCTGGCCTTGGTTGGTAGCTCAGCGTGCCAGGAGGCGGGGCCGGTGTAGCATGTGGTACCAAGATCCCTGCACTTTCCTAATAAGCAGGTACTTAGTCTGCTGAGCTATCTTGCCAGCTCTTATGGTGCTCTTTAGAAGAATGCCATTCTGTGAGTTTTGCCTGTTATCCTTGTTAACTTTGAAGCAAGTATTATTTTCATCAGTCCATTGCTTTGGTTTCTGTGATTGTTGAGGGCTGTTCCCAGGTGGTGGAATCCGTGCCTCTGTTGGAGAAAGAGGATTACTTGATGGTGCTGAAAACCTACTCATCTAAGAAACCTGGAGTAGCTAGATAAAATGCTAGCTTATTTTATTTTTTAAATTAATTATTTAGGGTACTGGGAATTGAACTCAGGGCCTTGTACTTGCCAGGTAGGTGCTATGCTGCTGAGATATCCCTGCCTTGAAGTGTTAGTTTAAATGAGTTTGGTTTTCATGAAAAGCAAACCATTCCATGTAAGTGATGGGGCCACGGCAGAGATCTGGGGCCTCTGCAGTGTGGCTAAGGAGGAGGGGTCTTGCTGGCTGCTACTTGCTCTTCAGTGTCTTCTTATACTTGGGTTCTGCACCCAGAGAGCCCTAGAGCCTTGGAGAATGGCTGGCATCAAGACCACTGGGACCAGAAAAACCTCACCCTGCAATGCTAACCTGTGCTTGGAGGGGAGAAATTCCCTCAGAGAATCCCTGAGGTGCTGCCCTCCAAGCTGGGCTGGATCATTCCTCAGTTACTTGCTGCAGACCACAGAGCCTCCCAGGCTCACTACCAGTGCAGCTGTGAGCCATGGAGAGGTGTCTGCCTTAGGAGACTGATGCACAGTGTTTGAGGGAATTCGAGACACAGGGTGATGATGGTGATCCTCTTAAGAGCACGAGCCCAAACTGCAAACTCCAAACCTGCTTACTTATGTGCCCACGTATGTGCACGCTGCTATCTGACGCTTGACTGCTGGGACACGTAGGCCGTTGGTTCACCACCACTGACCTAGGAGCAGAGCAATACTGTACTTTAAGATCAGAAAGATGTGAGAGTGAAGCAAATACACGTTGTAGGAATGAGAAATGTGGCTGTTAAAAATGAAGTAGAAGGGGATAAGTGAAAACAAAGTTTTGTAAATGAGGAGAAGTAGGGTTGAGAGAGGGGAGGGGAATGGGGATAAAAGAAGAACCAAGATATGTATTATGTAGACATGCCTGTAACCTCAACACTCAGAAGGCTTGAAGCAGGAGGATCGCTGTGAGTTTGAGACCAGCCTGCACTACACACAAAAAAAGAAAAAAACCTCAAAAAACAAACAAAAAGAAAAAACCTCAAAAAACAAACAATAAAAAAATTGTGCACACCTACAATTCCCTATGATCACTGTGTATATCAAAAGTATACCAATAAAGTTAACATAAAAGAAAAGTGAAGCTTGGGCAATAGGTCATAGGACCAGTACAGATTACAATGAAAGAAAAAAAGGGAGCTGCAAGCCAGAGCTGAGCGGGAGTTAGAGGGACAACGTGACACTCAGGGATGGAAGTGGGTCATCTCTGGGGCCAGTGGCACAGTGTATATGTGGGTGTCGTGGGTGAGAGTAGGCAGAACACCCTCAGAGCACGGCAGGTTATGACCCTGACTTAGTTGCCCTTGCAGGAGTGGGCCCTGGGCCTGGAGCCTGCCAGGGTGAGCCCCTGGCAGAACCACAACCACCTGTGGTGCTGCTCCTGCAGGCTGAGCCTTGCCTTTGGTGCTTGGCTGCCAGTGAGGAGGGGCCCTGTGCACTGTGTGTCCTCCTCTGTGCATTTCCCCGCTAGTCATTTGCTTTGTGTGATATAAAAGGAAAAAGTTTGTTGTAAAGTCCCCAGAGAAAGGAACACATAGGCTATGATGGACAGCCCCAACAGTGTCTGTGTTCTCATGGCTGGCCTAGTTGAGGATGGCAGCAGGGCATCCCAGAGCAGCAGCCCCTGCTTGACAACCCTGGTGCTTCTGGCCGCCTCTGACACTCCTTCCATGCTCGCCCAGCCCTGGTATCAGCCATGAGGCCTTAGGGTGGTGGTCAGTAGCACAGATTGATTGGAGAGGGTTTGTCCTTGTGCTTTGTCTCTGTGGAGCTATAGTGAAATTTGAGTGATATTTTTTTGTGGTGATCAAATATCATACAGTGGCGAGGGCAGAGGGAGTCTAGTCCCTACCTGGCTGCTGTTGTGCTGGTCACTGTCATGGCCTGATGGTCCTGCCCTAAGCTGATTGCACTGGGCTGATGTGTATGTGTGTGTGTGGGGGGGGTGTCTGTCTTTGAGATGCTGCAGATGGTAAGCTGGCCAGGAGTTGTTAGGTGAGGCCCAGGAGGTGCTGTTCTGTGCCAGGCTCAGTGAAGAGCTTTTTGCAGACTGGAGGTGTCCAAATGGGAAATGCTGTGTGGCTTGTGGTACTCTTTGGAAGGCTCACACCTTGACTTAAAGTGCAGTAAGAAGTGCAAGCAGGGAAAGGCTTCAGAAAAACTGCAAGGTTGGGTAGGAACCAGGAGATTTTCTTTAGTTCTGGCACTTTGGGAAGTTGGATTCATGTCTTCTTAGGGACTGAGCCGGGGGCATAGGCCTTGGAAGCTGGGGACAAGATAAACCCTTACCTGTCATGGTGGTTCTGGGGAGGCTGTTGCCTGTGGCTGCTCTCCGAACTCCACCTTTTTAGTATGGCCTTAAGCCTGGCCAGCAGAGGGCCTTGGCCTGTTGAAAAGCAGTGACCCCAGTGTTCTCTATTACATGTGCACAGGATGGATGCAGGAGAGAGTGTCTAGTTGTAGTGAGCAGTGAGGGAGTTGTCTATTCTCCTTGTACTTCTTTACATTTTTCGAGTTTTCTGATAAGAACACTTAATCTTAAACCAAGAAATATCTTGAACTTACTAAAAAGGAAACCTCAGTTGTTCTCTTGTTCTCAGATGACCTGTTGTGCACATGGCCCATGTGTGGGGTCAGAGAGTGCAGCGGTAGCACTGCCCATTCTCTGCGAGGTGCAAGCCCAACTTGGCCCTCTGAAGGGTCTTATAAGGGGTGTGAGTGTTCCTGCTGGGCTTTGGGCTGGTTGACTAGTGCCTCGGGCCAGGTGTCCTTGAGATTCCTCTCTTCCATTGCTGTGGGTGGAAGGGCCTCGGCCCTGCCTATCTGTTGGGCACCTCTTTTCAGGGACTCCTCACCTAGTGGTCTGGTGAGGTGCAGTGTGTATCACAGCTGGCTGGTTGTGCCCAGTGCAGGTCTTTCTGAGGGGTCTGTGTGCTAACCTGCAGACACAGAATGATGGAGGGAGGGTGAGCATATGTACTTATAGGCCACACGCTGCCCTTTAATTTGGCAGGTTACTTTTTTAAACTAATCTAGTTATACTTGGAAAGCAAAGTAGTGCTGCTCTCCTGTTGCATGATTACTTATCTGTTTGAAAGAAGTGGTTAGAGCTGAATCACACAGACCCAGAGCTGCCTGTGTCCTGGGTCTGCCCATGATGTGGCATGGGACTTGCATGCCAGGCTCCTGAGGTGTGTCCCTTCTCTCCTGTTACTGCTGCTGGTGACAGCACCTCACAGCACCTCAGTTCTGCTCAAGAGGTGGCATGGCCGGGCTCTTCCCTTAAGTGACCTCTGTAGCCCCTGGCCTGAGGTTTTACGAAGTACATGTTGCCTTTGTACCCACTTTCATCTGTTTTTCTTTACTTAACCACTTCACATCTAGTGAAGATCTTTTTAGTGCCTAAGAAACTTTAAGATGCTTGTTCTTGTCATAGGGTCACTTCTTGGCAGGACTTTCAAGTCCTTCTCTAACTTTTGCTATATCCAGGGGCACAGGCCCCTGCTCTGAACATGAAGCAACTGGCCCCAACCATGCTGTCTCTCTCCCTCCCTGGGGTTAGTCTGGGCCACACGCCCACTGGCCCCACCTGTGGTGCTGCCCATTCCCAGGTGCTCTGCCTCAGCCACAGGTGCATTGGCCCATCTCTAGGTGCTAGTCCCACCCTTAGACCCATTTAATAGCTATTTCCTTATGATCTTAGCATGTCCAGAATGCCACTTTATTTTTTGAGGCAGGGTCTTGCTGTGTAGTTCAGTTGGCCTTGAACTCACTGTGTAGCCCAGGCCCTCCTCCTGCTTCAGCCCCCTAAATGCTGGCATTACAGATGTGTGCCATCACTTCTGGCTTAAAAATGCAGCTTTTACTGCGACTTTTAAATGTGTTGCCAATTCATGAATAACTTTAAACTATTCTTTCACATTTCTGTAGAGGTAATTTTTTTAAGGAGAAACTTTTTTTTTTTTTTTCTTTTTGCAGTACTGGGGATTGAACTCAGGACCTTATGCTTGCAGGCAAGCACTTATTCTACTGAACTATCTCCTCAGCCCAGGAGAAAGCATTTGATCTCATTAAATTTCTCTGTGTAATCTCTGTTAAACTTCCTGATTAGCAGTTTACAAGCTGGGGTTTTGGCCGTGGATACCATGGAGGCATTCTTTGTTTTTCAGCCTTGTCCACTGTTCTGTGGTCTTGGGAGCTCCAAATAGAAGTGGGTGGCCTCAAATGGGACAGACAATGGCAGTGATGTCAAGAAGTATTCTTGGGCCCAGCCTGTGCTGTGGGGGGAGCGGGTTACTTTCCCTGGGTAGCCCCCCAGCTCTGACAGCCTCATGGCTCACTGGGACAGGCTGACCTGGACACCCTGCACGCGGATACCGATGTAGCAGAAATGAAGGCTTACTGACTGGGCCGTCGCGACCTCTTCCTTTCAACTCATTCTCAAGCGTTAGGTTTGGTGACTTCAGTAGATCAAGTTATCTCAGCAGCTGGGTTTCGGTTTTGTTTGTTTGATCTCAGCATGGCTTACTTTGAAAGGGATGTGTGGGGAGATTATTACTGGACTGAAATGTGGCTTTTTATATCAAGAGTTAGAGGTGAACTCGGGGAGAGCCCTCACTGTTACTTCTCGATTGTATGGTGGGTTCTGAAAGAGCCCAGCAGTGTCGCAGACTCTTCTAGAACTCCTACAGCTGTTCCAGCTCTAGTTCCTCTGGAGGGAAAGCCTAGGGATTGCATGGCATGAAGACCTGCAGGAGGTTCTGGCTTTGCTTCTCCTGTAGGAAGGTCAGAGAGAGATAGAGAGAGAGAGAGAGAGAGAGAGCGCCAAGGCTGCCATGGGCCTGGCCTCTCAGAGGTGTGTCCAGTGCAAGGCCGATGGCTTCCTTTTGTATGTTTTACTCTTCAGCTGGCCTGTGTCATAGGCTGGGCCATCCACTGAAGGAAGATGCCTATAGTCCTCATGCATCCTCAGCACTGATGCTCCGGGTGGAATTAAACTTTAAGATAATTGTGTTTCTATTTCAGATTTAAATTTTTTTTTTTTTTTTAATTTTAGGAAGGGGTCTACAGGGTGTTCAGGGTCTCACTACATAGATTGGACTCTAGTGATCCGCCTGTTTATAGCCTCTCAAGAGCTGGGATTACAGGCGTGCGCCCCGGGGGCCAATCAAACCCCCAGCCTCCAGCCCCTGCACCTGCTTGCAAGTGCTTTAATCCGATGATCTATTTGGCTGGCCCTCAGATGGAATTGTGAAGGACCATGCTCTGTTACAGCATGCCAATTTGGGGAGCGTGTGTGTGTCCAGTGTGCACAGCAGCCCACCAGCAGTGAGTCGAGGCAGGGCTGTGGCGGCAGAGGCACCACCTCAGGTCAAGTGCCCTGACCTCTGAGGCCCAGGTCAGCCCCTCCTGACATCTTCTCCCTTCACTGTATCCTTGGCTGGCTCAAGATAGTGGCGGGGCAGCCTTGTGGTGGACAGTTTGCGGTGGCTGTAGGGTCTCTTGTGTGCGGGCTTCTGCATGTGTTAAGGCGGGTGGCCCTTGAGGCAGTGTGGCAGGGAGGTATGGTTGTTGATTGCCTTCCTTTGCTGCCTATTTGTAAGAGGAAGGCTCTGCTACTGTTAGAATTCTAAGACCTGTTAACAGCCTCCTAAGAGTCTTCTTCCTGTAGTCCCTCTTCACTTGAGCTTGAGCTTTGCAACTTTTTTGTATTGGAAATTGAACTCAGGACCTTGGTACCACCACAGCAAGTGCTATTCCCCTGAGCAATATCCCCTGGGCCCAAACTTTGTGACTTCTCTCTCATGTGTTCTCCTAGGCAGGGCCTCCGTTGTACTGTGGGGAGCATTTCCTGATACCGGGTTTGCTTTATCCCCCAGGAATGGTCCTCGTACGGAGTGAGAATGGGCAGTTGTTAATGATCCCTCAGCAGGCCCTGGCCCAGATGCAGGCTCAGGCTCATGCCCAGGCGCAGCCTCAGAGCACCATGGCACCCCGCCCAACAGCCCCCACGAGCGCCCCTCCTGTGCAGATCTCCACCGTGCAGGTGAGTGTGTCTGCGTGGCGTGCCGCCTTCCTGGCTGGGTTTGCTCCTGTCCACTCCTTGAGGCCCCACACACCAAGGGAGGCTGCAAGGCCAGGAAGCATCCTTTGTGAGTGGCTCCTATGGTCAGAAGGGTCTGGGATGGCACTGGTTTTCTGTCCACCTCCTGGCACAGGACTGTGTCTACTTGGAGGAGCCAGACTGAAGCCAGGGCTCAGCACGACTGGCTCAGTGGCAGTCAAATGGATGCTTGGCCCCAGCTGGCCTGGCCGTACCTTGGTCCTTTCCTGGCTTCTTGTGACTTCTGGTGTCTTAGTTTTCTCTTGTGCCAAGTGCAGATGATATGAACAAGTAGCTCTTGGGACTGCTTCAAAGGCTGAGCCACACGAAAGCACGGAAACAGACTAGAGGGAAGCCCCAGGTGGCATAAGAGTGTCACAAGGTGGCCCTGTTCCACAGAGCCGAACTCCAGGCTTGTGGGGGAAATGTTGCTCTAATTTTGGAAGCCAGCACTAAGTTCTCCTGGAGGTGTGTCCAGCATTGTAGTTTCCACAGGCATGTATCAGCATATGGCCTGGCTGCTGTGCACATGTGCTGCCCATGAAGTGACTGCTGTTTCAAGCTGGTTGGCAGCTTGGCCCATGGGATGAGGGCAGG
>PVKA01005749.1:30371-74762 GCA_004027165.1 Ctenomys sociabilis
TGCAAAAAAAAAAAAAAAAAAAAAAAAAAAAAAAAAAAAAAAGAGAGAGAGAGAGAGAGACCAACCTGACCTGGGGTCTGAGGCACATGGACTAGTCTCCCCAGGGCTGCAGCATTTCCTGCCCTGAGTGAGAGGCATGTGGACAGCGCCTTTGCTTGCACTCTAGTGCAGGCGCCTGTCACCGTCCAGCTCTAGCATCTTTGCTGTCCATTTTCTCACAGGACCTCACTCCAGCTGGTCCAGGACGTGCAATGTCTCTGCTTCCCAGTCAGCCACTGACCGCCCCCCCTTCAGAGCTCACTGTCTGATCCAGGGGTCTTGAGCCTGCTTAGGGCAGAGTAAGACCCCCTTTGGAGCTCACTGCCTGATTCATGGGTCTTGACCTCTCAGAGTGGAGTAACAGCTCCAAGACTAGCAGCACAGTAAAGGGTTTTTCAGATGTTTACTTTCTTTAAAGCTCTATTTCATAGACTGTTAAAGAAGTTGAATGATACTTTTAGGAGAGTAGTAATGCTTCTGGTTGTGCACTTCAACCTTGGAGAGGGAACTCCGGTCCTGTGCTGGCTTCCTAGAAAGCAGTGGCCCCCTTGGGCTTACTGGCATGTAGTTAGGGACTGCTTTTTGTGTGCAGTGGGTGGGAATTACTCTTATTTGTAGCTTGTTTCAGATCAACCTTAACTTTTCAGGCTCCTGGGACACCTATTATTGCACGGCAGGTGACCCCAACCACCATAATTAAACAAGTGTCTCAGGCCCAGACGACGGTACAACCCACTACAGCCCTGCAGCGCTCCCCGGGGGTGCAGGTAAGAGGCATTGGAGCAGGCAGCGTGCCAGTGTGATGTGACGACCAGACTGTATCACACTGATGCAGAGTTGAGTTTGAGGTAGAGGAAGGCTTTCCCTCAAGAAAGTAGTTCTTTCTCACTACAGATACAGGATGGTTCCGAGTTTTCTTTCTTTAATGTCACATAGATTTTAACACCATCACCATTTTAAAGGCGAGAGTTCTCTCACCCTAGAAGTATAGTTGAAAATACTGCCATGCCATATTAATAGTGAATTGGGCAGAGAAGCAAGGAAGGTGGTGGGAGTGGCCTGCTAGGACACTGCGCATGTTCTTGCTGCTTTGTGCTTAGCACTCCTGGCTCTCTCAGTGCCTTTGTGAGGGAAAAACCAGTGTTCCTCATCCTGTGCCGAACTGAGGGATGTGGCAAGGTTCTTCCAGCCTTGTACTGGCTGCCAGGCTGCTGCTTCCCCAAGGCCCGCATTCTTCCTTAGCAAAGGTGGCACAGTTCTGGAAATGTTTAGGGCAGCACTGCTTAGGACAGAGATACCTGGCTAGGGGAAGCAACCCTGTCTGGCCAGTAAGGTGCCTGCCAGGCTCGGCCGGTGTGTGCAGCTGGCTGGGTGCAGTTCCCTTGCCCAGAGGTCCTGGGGTTGGGTAGTGGTGGGCACCTCAGAGTGGCCCAGCACCTGTGCTCCTTTATTTCCTTGGAGCTCGGCTCTGTTGTCCTTTGGTGGCCATAGGGAATGAGGTCGGCAGAAGAGCAAATCTTTCCCCAGGTGCCATGAGCCCATCACCTGGAGCTGAGGACTGGACTCAGCTACTCAGGAGTTTACTCAGGACCACACTGCCCCCTACCTTGTAGGCTTGTGTGCCCCTGGGGTGAGACTTCCTAGAGGAGTTCTTGGCCTGGTGTTCCTGCTTTGCAGAGGGTAATTTGGTGAGAAGGCAGTGAGCTTCTCAGGGGTTCTTGATCCCATTCAGTGAGGTGTTTATTGGACTAGAATTTTCTTTATGCCAGTTAGGTAAATGTGCATTTCTGGGGGCTGAGGGAGTGACTTTTGAGTCAAAGGAATTGAGGAATGGAGAGTTCTGGACACCCACTCCTCACCCATGCCCAGGCGATGCTTGGTTTGTCTTGGGCATTTTCTTCATTTGAAGTTTTGACTTGGCTTGGCAGCTTCCAGTAACTAGAAATATCTGCTTGTTGTGGCAAGGTGAAGACTGCACAGACTGAGAGAAGAGCTCGGCACCTCAGGCAGCTAGAGGGCAGCTCTGGGAGACCTGGAGATCCTGGAAGTGGGTCAGCACGCAGGCAGCTGCTGGGTTGGCAGGGATCCCATCAGCAGGAGCTGAGGACTGGACTCGGGCTGCTCAGGAGTTTACTCAGGGCTACACTGCCCCCTACCTTCAGAAGTCAGAAAAAGGCAGCATTTCAAAAAATTGGAGGATGAAAATGCTGACAGATTTATAAATTGAAAGAACGCTGTTTTAAAAGGTTAACAGATATTTACATCATGGTTGTTTATGTAAAATGGCAATGTTAAGAATTGACTGAGGGAGATGGCTCAGTGGAATAAGCGCTTCCCTGGCAAGCACAAGGGCATGAGTTCAATCCCCAGTTCTGGGGGAAAAAAAAAAAAAGAACTGAGGCCCAGTGGTTTGAGTTGCTCAGAAGTTTGGGTGCCACTTTGCTGCGTGTCCATGCTTTTGGGCATGTAGCCCCTCCCCTGCTCACAGGCTGACCAACACCTGTGCTCCAGCTGTGAAGGGAGCTGAGGCATCTGTGAAGGGACTTACATGGAGAATCGAGGAAGTCAGCATGGTAGCTTGCAGGGAGCAGCCCCTCTACCTCTTGCATCTTGTGTGGCCCTGCAGGAAGGAGTGTGTGGACAGTGACAGGGCTTTTGGGAGTGGCTTACTCTTGTGTTTGAGTTTCTGAAGGATGGCTAAGGTAGTTCATGCCTGGTACCATGCACCTGTTGGCTTGAGAAACCCAGGTTCTTGCCAGTGATTGGTTTCATCTGGTGTCCTGAAACGTGTGAGTCTGTCATGGGGCTTTAGGGCCCTGAGTGGCTGTATGGTGCAGTCCTACTAGTCTCTGCCCAGTTGGCAGGACTGGAGACACTAGAGTCCCGAGGCTGTTGGATGTCCCCTCCTCTCCAGTCTCCAGGAAGCTTTTGCTGGACTTGAAGTCAGTGTCTCCTGATGGCAGGAGGAGATGCGTTCACCTACTGTTTTGCGCTGTTGCAGCCTCAGCTTGTCCTGGGTGGTTCTGCTCAGACAGCCTCACTTGGGACGGCGACAGCTGTTCAGACCGGGACACCTCAGCGAACAGTCCCAGGGACAAACACCACCACCACAGCTGCCACGGTAAGAGCTACTTCTCCTCTTGGGGCCTCTAGAGACAGCTAGGCCCATGGCTCACTTTGTGATGGTTCTGGTCATCTCTTGCCAGTCTGCTGTGCAGAGGGACTTGAAAGGTTGGCAGCCCTTGAGTCCTGTCCCTTTCCAGAGCTGCCTAGAGTAGAGGGGAGCTTCAACCTGAGATGCAGAAGAGCTTAGGGCTTTGCCATATGCCCTCCCCAGCCACCTCCTAAGGTGGGGGTCTGAGGGTAGGGGCCATGAGGATGGCAAGGAAGGCCAGCCTTCTCAGCTTTTGAGGGTATAGGCCCCATAGGCATCTGTTTGAGGCATTTGTGCCTGAGCTGCATTGCGTTTGTAGCTGGAAGCCCAGGGCCCTCTGTTTGTGTCTGTCATTCAGGGAGTTTCCTGAGGTGTGCATATCTTCAGGCAAGTGAGGGTCTTACTTTGTACTTTGCTCATGTTTCTTTGGTAAGATTTTTTTTTTTAATGTATTTGGTACAGGGTCTCACTTCCCAGCTCAGATTCAGATTCATAGTGGTCCTCCTATTTTCAGTTTAGGAATTCCTAGCACTGGGGTTACAGGCCTGTGCCACCATGCCTGGTCTTCTTTACTAAGATTTTTCTGTTTGTTTGTTTTTAGTTGCTGGATCCTACTTTAGTTTCCTTTATGTAGGTTTAGAGCAACATTGATTTGTCTTTGTGATAAGTGACATTAAGTTGAATATACTTTTTTACACTTGTGGTTATTTACTTAGCTGGAGTGGCAAGCAACAGAGATTTGGTGTTGGAGGTGACTAGGCTGCACCCATTAGTATGAGGTGTTTCTTGAAAAAAGTTTAGGGCAAAATTTATGTGTGACTTTTCTTATGATGCTTGGGATCGAATCCACTAAGCTGCATCCCTAGTTGCTCTTATGCACTTCCTTGCATTCTGAGGTAGAGCCTCATTAGTTGTCAGGCTGGTCTTGAGTGTGGCATTCACCTGCCTGAATCATAGCACGCAATGCCGTGTGTCTTACCTGCAAGTGTTTAGTGTAGCCAGAGGCTGTCATGAAAATCTTTTCTAACTTTTTTATTTATTTCTTTCACTCTAGGAAACTATGGAAAACGTGAAGAAATGTAAAAATTTTCTGTCAACATTAATAAAACTGGCTTCATCTGGTAAACAGTCTACGGAGACAGCAGCTAATGTGAAAGAACTAGTACAGAATTTACTGGTAAGCTCCCATGGAATCCCCTTTGCCTCTGAACACTCTCTGTCTGTGATGAGCAGCTGGAGCTGTGAGGCCTGTGAGGGCAGGAAGGATGGCATAGCTGCTGCAGGGAGAGGGAGAAATGTGTGCCCCACCCCACCCCACCCCCATGATCTCCCTTCTGTCCAGGGTGGGAAGCATGTGCTGGAGGCTCAGCCCAGCCACTGTGTGTGGGCTCAGCGCCCTGACAGCTTCCTGCTGCTCTGTGCTGCAAGCCTTTCCCGATAGACTGCTCCCTGTCTGGCTCATTTCCTCTTTACCTGAAGCCCCTGGCTGTGGAGCTGATCCAGCAGCCACCCCCAATGTGCTGTGCTCTTCTCAGGGACCTGGCAGGCCCTTTCCTGTGTGACTTACATGCAGCCGAGGCTGCTGCCAGCCACATGTCTGACCTCAGCATCTCTTAGATTGGGCTTGGTTGCAGCAGCAGGTGACCTTGAATAAGAGTGGTCACATCAGGAGAGGCTTGGCTGCCTCTTGTGAGCTCCTAGAAGTTAGCAGTGTCTCTGTGCCTCAGGGGTAGAACCAGCCTCCTCCTGCACCTCTTCTTCCTCCCCTGCCTCCTGTTCCTTTCCATTCTCTCTGTCCTTGTTCTGTTCCTCCTTCTCTTCCCTGAAGCCTTATCAGTGATGACTCCACCCCCAAACCCCTCTCCTGGCTGAACTAGAAACCTGTACTCCCCGTGGCTTGTTTCTCTTAACCCACAAGTCCCAGCCCCAGGCTTTTCCTCACATTTGTGCTCTTGCTGCTGAGCTTTGCTTTGCCTTGCGCTCTGGGTCTGCTGCACATTCTTTCTTCCTGGCTCGTCTCCATGGTGCCTTGTACTCACAGCACTGCCTTTGGTCATGAAGTTACTCTTGTTGTATTACTGTGTCTTCTGCAAAGCACCTGGTGTTGAGTAGATGCCTGGAAGCAGTGCAAGTGACAGTGGCATTGAAGAAGAGGCTTGTGATGGAGTAGAGACATACATGAGTCACATGGCTAGTAGCTGCTGCACAGTGGTGTCCAGGGTGAATGTCTGGCACACATGCACCTGGGAATCTGCATCTGTTGCAGTGTGCAGCATGCTGATTTCCATCGACTGTCAGCCCTGCTAGGCCAGGGGGAGGCTAAGCTGAGACATGTATGCTTGAAATTGTCATTGCTGAATGTCACTGTGGATTTTATTTTTAAGGATGGAAAAATCGAAGCAGAAGATTTTACGAGCAGGTTATACCGAGAACTTAATTCTTCACCTCAACCTTACCTTGTGCCTTTCCTGAAGGTAATTGAAAGCTCTTGTGAGGCCCGGTCAAGGTTCCACAGTGCCATGTGTGTGCCTGTGTTTGTTGGGTTTGCTGCTTCAAAGCAATTTCTTCCATGTAGTTGAGCCCCATCTGTCCTCATGGTTCTGCTGCGTGTGAGGGGTGAAGGGCTTGTGTCTGGGTAGCCCATCCCCAGTCAGATCAAGGGTTCTGAGAGTGTCACATTGCCTTCCTTAGAGGGTCCTTTCTGTCAGCATGTGTTCTTAAGACTTTAGAAGATACTGTGTTTTCTTTTCTTGAAGCAAATTTTAGCCAACTCTTACTAAGAATAATCCAGTTTGGTGAAAATTGGGAAGGCTCAAGATGGGTGGGTGTTGGCAGTGACATCCACAGATGCTGCATCAGATTGAGTCTGTTTCATGTTGCTGGGAGCTGGTCTGGGTCCCAGAGGCAAGCTGAGATGCACACTGCCCTTGCTTCTGTACGTCCTCTTCCCACAGAGGAGCTTACCTGCCTTGAGACAGCTGACCCCCGACTCCGCGGCCTTCATCCAGCAGAGCCAGCAACAGCAGCCGCCTGCCTCGCAGGCTACCACCACACTGACAGCTGTGGTGCTCAGCAGCTCGGTGCAGCGCACGGCCGGGAAGACGGCCGCCTCTGTGACCAGTGCTCTCCAGCCCCCTGTCATCAGCCTCACGCAGCCCACACAGGTTGGCCTTGGCAAGCAGGCACAGCCCACATCACTGGTATGAAGGCGTGAGCCTTATTGCCCTCCCGCAGCCCACCTGCGGCGTGGCGCTCCCGCCGGCCTCTTTAAGTAACCAGCCATGGCCCAAAGAACCTTTTCCCAAGCCAGCGGGGAGGCTGCTACTAGGAAGAAGCTTGGGTATTTTCTTAAATAATTAAAATACTTATTAGTATCTGAGGCCCTGCATCTTTGTGTTTTGCTTCTGAGTCAATGAAAGGATCTCTGGCTGCATGACACATGTCACTTGGGGTGTCTGGGGAGTTACTGGTGGGAGCAGACCCTGTGTGTTAGTGAAGTAGAGGCCTGTGAGTAGGAGGAGACACAGGCTGTGCTGCGGCAGGAGATGGGCAGAACAGCTGATGGTGGCGCTGTGGTCGGGGAGACACTGAGGGGGTCACTGACAGTGCTATGTTGATGGCGCTGGGCTTCCTCAGCTCCAATCTCAAGCTGTTCCTCCCTGCTGTTCACATTGTGCTCTGAGTATATGCCTGCTGGAGGCAGGGCAGGCTCACCCAGAAGGCTGTTGAAAACGGAAAGCAGCTTTAAAGTGAACCAGGCAGGTGGCTTGTTCCTACAGGCCCTTCAGTGTGTTAGGGTAGTGCTCTCACGGAGCCTCAGGTTGCACTAGGGCTTGCCCTTGTGCTGGGTTACAGTTTGAATTTGTTCTGCTTTCACTGCCAGTGAGGAGAGCAGGTTGGGGACAGGGCACAAGGTGTGTTGGGGGTGTTGGCAGGGGTGGGGCTGAAGGTCCCTGTGTGAAGTTAGTGCTGCCCCTGGCTCCTTTGACGCTGCAAGGGTAGGGGTAGCATGGTGCAAGGACAGAAGTGTCCTGTTCAGAACTCATCAGGGCTCATTTAACCCAGGAGGCAGGTTCTGCTGAGAAGCTAGCTGGGTCAGGCTCTGCTCTTTGTTGGGAGGCTTTGGCTTTTGGTGCTTGATTCTATCGGGGACACCAGGAACTATCTGCAGAGAAGCTGTGGCAGCTGGCAGGCCCATGGGAAGTATCCATCTTCTCCCTTGGAGGCCTACAGATGAGGACCTAGAGCTGCCTGGCTTGGCCTGTCTTGTGTCCCTGCTCCACTTGTGCTGCATTGCAGACGCGGCTCTGTGTGGGCCTTGTCCTAGCCCTCTTTAGTGTTTTGTGATAGAGGGTACATGTACCTGGGACCTTTTAGAGCTAGAAATCCAGCTCCATGAGACCCAGTACTAGAGGTCTGTGGCAAGGCCATGTGGGCCAGGGCTGTGTGGCTTTCTGCAGGGATCACTTCGTTTTTGAGCCTGCTTCTGGGTCAGCATCTAGGCCTGCTCTTGGGCTCGACTTTGTGCCCTGGGTGAGGCAGACTGGGTGCAGTGGCTCAGCTTATAGGATGGTGGAGAACAGGTTGTGCTGGCTCAGTGGGGCCAAGTTTAGGGCAGAACTTGGAAATTCTTCCATACTCCAGTACAGAAATCATTTGGTTCTTATAAAAACTTAGGTGAGGGAATAGACCTTTGGTCACCAGGGGATAGTGCTGCTCTGCTGACAGGTGGGAGGATGGTGCCACCTGATGTGGGGGGTGGCTGGGCTCCACAAACTTTTTGTTTCCCATCTGCCCCAGGACTGGCCTGGGTCCTCCGTTGTAGCTCCCGGTGTGCCTGGCATGCTCCATGTACCGTGGTGCTAGCATGCTGTCACCCCATCTCTTTCTTTCCGGGTTCCCTGAGGCCTCATGTGGAGCAGCAGTCAAGGGCATGGGCTGGGCTTCTCCATGGTCCTGGGTCTTGCTGGAGTACGGACCATGGTGGGACAGATGAAGGGAAGAACCTGAGCTGTGAAAGGGGATGGCGGCCTGCGAGGAGGGTGCTCACTTGCTCTGCTGCTCTGCCCCAGGTGATCCAGCAGCCTCCGAAGCCAGGAGCCCTGATCCGGCCCCCGCAGGTGACCTTGACGCAGACACCCATGGTCGCACTGCGGCAGCCTCACAACCGGATCATGCTCACCACACCCCAGCAGATCCAGCTGAACCAGCTGCAGCCAGGTGAGGGCCCAGGACAGGGCTGCTCAGCACAAAGGGCTGCTCCCAGTGCCAGCTATCAGGGTGTTGTGTTTTTATTTTGTTATTATGGGGGAAAAAAAATATATATATACACACACACACACACACACACACACACACACACAATTTGACATGTTAACCGTAAGGCTTTTTAAAACTTACTGTAGCAACTTAGGAGGTGACTTTCCCCCCTCGGGCCTTAAAGTGCTGCACCAGTTGTACCTGTGGTAATAGCCCCCGTGGTCTCTGCTGTCTTCTGCCTGGCAGTCCCTGTTGTGAAGCCCGCCGTGCTGCCTGGAACCAAAGCCCTTTCTGCTGTGTCTGCACAAGCAGCTGCTGCACAGAGAAACAAGCTCAAGGAGCCTGGGGGAGGTTCATTTCGGTAAGGACCGAGGTTGTGGGCCCTGGCAGCGGCAGCCCTGCAGCTGTTCCTCCTTGATTCTGTCTTCATGTCACGTGTGTCCCCATTTCCAGCCCCAGTGCTAGGTGGGGAGGCTGTATTACCCCTCAGCAGAAGGGCAGGCGACTCAGCCAAGTCCTGTGAGCTGCACGTCACAGCATGGAACTCCAGGAACATTGCTAGTCATACCACAGTGCTTCATGTGCTGTGGGCCCACCCTCAGCTCTGGAAGAGCTCCTGAGTAGCCAGCCTGTGGCCAGCAGCAGAACTTTCCTGAGACGCACACTGGAGAGGCTGTGGAGTCCCCTTCACCATGACTGAGCAGAGGGCAGTATTTGCATTCCCGGAAGCCTGGTGTAACTCTTCCCTGCCCAGTCATTCACTCTTAAAAGTGCCCTGGAAGTAGGGCTGTGTTGGGGAGCCATGGTCGCCTGAGGAGGATCATAGCCCAGGTGGGATGGGCCTGGCACCAAAGCTGGATGGGCAGGCAGTTGAGGGACACATCCAGTTGGAAGTCAGTAGAGCCAAGCTCCTGGCTTCTATGGACTTTTCCTGTCAAGGAGGGCACAGGTGATCGGCCAGAGGTGGGCAGTGGCCTAGTATTAGAATTAGGTTTGCAGAGGCACACTCAGCAGCTGCAGGCAGTGGTGTGAGCCCTTGTTGGCTCACTGGAAGAGCCTAGACACATCCTCTCAGGCTATGCCTTCTAAAAGTCATTTTCCATGAAAAGAGCAAGGGTTTCTTGGAAAAGCTAATGCCACGGCTGGGATAAGCACAGGGCAGGATGCACTGCAACTGCCATATGTGAGAGCAGGGCTCACCAGGAGGCAGCTGGCCTCCCTCCTGTGGTCCAGGCAAGTGGTAAGGTCACAGAGGGTCACCATTGGGCACGATGAAGCCACAGCCCTCACGGAACTGCTGGGATTGGGGAATGCACATCAGAGTGTCTCCCCAAATGTTAGTTCCCTGGGGCAACTGGCATTTAGACCACACCTCAGGGACAGCCTGCCTGCTGGAGGTGGCAGGATGGTAGAACAACTTGTCTGGATGGAGCCGTGGGTTGGGCAGAACAGGGGTGTCCCATAGACAGCTGCCCCATAGTCCCCTAGATGTCTGGGTGCTGGGTCAGGGAACAACTGAGTGATGTTCCTGTGAGGGAGACAGAAGAGGCCAATGATCAGATGTGGGCTCACCCACTGGGATGCCGTGGGACTATGGCTGCACATGGGTGGTCAGAGGAAGCTGGTGGCTTGGGTTGCTATGCAGGGCCTTTTCAGTAGGGCCCTTCATCCTGGAGGACAGGGTGTGTCTGGTGGCAGTGCTTGGCATGCTCAGGGTGAGAGTGGCATGTTGGATGCTGCCCCTGGGACAGACGTTGCACATGGCATGTGTGGGGAAAGGGTTGACACTGGGAGTCCCTGTGCAAGGCCACCCTTGCTGAAGAGCACACAGTGTCCAGGTGTAGGGTGTCAGGTGCACAGCTTATTCTCTGCTGTGGTGCTATCTTTTTTCAGTTTGAGATTATTTTAAAAATAAATTAATGTTTGCTGTGATTTTTTTAAAAAGATGATTTCACGATGTGCAAAGTCATCAAAGCAGTGCACAGTGTTCTTGGTTTATGTGGCGAAAGCTTACTGAATGTCCTAGTCTCCTTCAGGCCCGTGCACTGCAGTGGGGCAGCTCCTGAGTGGGTAGCTTGCCATAGGACAGGGTAGGAAGACAGGGCTGTTTCCATGGGTGGGGTGCGCTCTGCCCCGTTCTCATCGTCCCCAGGTCATGGATTCATGTATAGCTGTGACATTCTTTTCCTCTTTTCTAGGGATGATGATGACATTAATGATGTTGCGTCCATGGCTGGAGTAAACCTTTCAGAAGAAAGTGCAAGAATATTGGCCACAAACTCTGAGTTGGTGGGCACGCTGACACGGTCCTGTAAAGACGATACCTTCCTCCTCCCTGCGCCTTTACAGAGAAGGATATTGGAAATAGGTGAGTGCGTACCCAGCAGCCCCATGAGCATTTGCTGGGTCTGCGTTGCCTGATTTAGGTAGAGACCAGCTCCACTGTGGGTGCAGGGGCCACCTCTGCTCACCAGCCTATCCGGGCGCCCCTACGTTGTGCAGGACAGTGACTGGTGGGCAGGAGGAGAGACAGGTGGTGAGGAATGCGACACATGAGTTGTTTTAAAATACTCTTTTTTTTTTTTTTGCCTAATTTGTAGGTAAAAAGCACGGCATAACGGAATTACATCCAGATGTAGTAAGTTATGTGTCCCATGCCACACAGCAAAGGCTACAGAATCTTGTAGAAAAAATATCAGAAACGGCTCAGCAAAAAAACTTCTCTTATAAGGTAATGGGGCCGTTTTCCCTGAGAAAAATGTGTTTCTGTTGTCAATTACTGCTCTGGGGCTGTCTGGAAGCCACCTGCCCACTGCTGAGTGAGGGCAGAGGTGTCCCCAATTCTCACACATGCTTCTGAGCAGGCTGTGTACTGTGTGGGCTCTTACGTGCTCTGTAGAGCCAGCCTAGGGGAGGGCTGGGTACCTGCAGGAATACATCTGGAGGGATGTTTGCCTTGAAGATAAGCCTGCCACCCCTTTCATTTTTATTTTATTTTTAAAAGTTTTCATTTTTTGTGTGGCTGGGGTTTGAAACCAGGCCTTTCACACTGAGCTACATCCTCAACCCTTGATTTTTTTTTTTTTTTTTTTTTTTTTTTTTTTTTTTTTTTTTTTTTTTTTTTTTTTTTTTTTTTTTTTTTGAGGTAGGGTCTTGCTAAATTGCTCAGGCTGGATTTAAACATGTGTTCCTCTTGTCTCAGCTTCTCAGAGTGCTGGGATGATAGGCATAACTGCCCCCAAGACACATACCCACACCCACACACCCCTCATGTAGTGCCTTGGAAGTATTGTGGGGTTATTTTTCTTTTTCAAACAGCATCTATATAGTTCAGGCTGGTCTTGGACTCACTCATATAGTCCATGTCAGCCTTGAGCTTGGGCTCCTTCTGGCCCAGCTTCCTGAGTACAGGGTTTACAGGTGTGCTCTACCATGCTGGCTCACCTTTTAAGGTCATGGGGTCTCCGAGCTTAGGCAGCCTCAGCCTTCCACCCAGCTGAGCTGCTCTTGCTGTTGTGGGCGCATGAGCAGACAGGCACTGATCCTGGTGGGTGCTGATGCCAATGCCTTCAGAGCAGGGGTTAGAAAACTTCACTCAGTCACTGTGCTTTGAAAGTGCTTCTGTGTTACTGTGGAAAAATGGAAATGTTACTTAAAAGTACCAGGTAGTGTCAGAGTATGTAAAGTAGATGCTGCGGAGACCCTGTCCCTGAGAGCAAGTGTGTGGAATCAGTTGTGCAGTGAGAGGTGAGGAGGCCAGGACCTGCTCGCTCACCCTCAGGGCCTGGGCCAGGGAAGAGCAGGAGCTGTGCATAGATTGCCCAGCTGTGCTAAGCGCTCTTTGCTCCCTGGATTCCTAGGTTGTGATAGATTGTGTGTCTACCTTTTTTGTAGGATGACGACAGATATGAGCAGGCAAGTGATGTTCGGGCTCAGCTCAAATTTTTTGAACAGCTTGATCAAATTGAAAAGCAGAGAAAAGATGAACAAGAGAGGGAAATCTTGATGCGGGCAGCAAAGGCAAGTGCTCACCTTGCTCTTGGGCCTCTCTTTCTCAGGCTGGAAGGTGATGCAGGTATAAGTAGAGCTGCAGAGAAAAGCCTTGATCAGTCAGCAGGCTCTGATCCCAGAGAGCCTTGCCTGAAATGCTTAAATTCTTAACCCTCACCCAGCCCAGATCTTTGCCCATTCACACAAATGCATATGGATTGAGTCCTTTTCTGTGTGCCAGGTTCATGTTGATCTGGAACAGTCAAGGCCTATGGGTCACTTTTTATTGTCAGTGTCAGGTGGAGACCATAGTTCATGGTGAAGCTTGTGGTCGTAGGCTTCAGTGATGGCCAGATGTACATCCTTCCCCCTTGCTGAGGAGGACCAGTGCCTGAGCCTAGAGCCCTGGGAGATTGTGTCCTGGTCCACCTGTGTCACACCACATCAGACTTGAGTCCTGTCCTTCTCAATGCCTTTCGTAGCCAAATGATTCCTTAGTAATGCTCACCTGACACACATTCTAAGTGATCATCTTCTGGCTGTAAGCATTCAAGAAAGTTAGCATGACCCAGATAAGTAGGATGTAAAATGAGTGAGGTCACATTCGTTAGGTGAACTACAGTGGTCATAACTTACTGTCCTTTTCTTCTTTCTAAAATAGTCTCGATCTAGACAAGAAGATCCGGAGCAATTGCGGTTGAAGCAGAAGGCAAAAGAGGTAAGTTGTGAGTCATGGCTTCTTCCCTTGAGCCCACTGGTGTCCTGTGTGCCCAGAATGGCTGAGGAGGCCATGCAGTTTCTCAACGTGGGCAGTGTTTAAGGTTTAAGTAATGCCAAGTCAGAGATGTTCTCCTGGCCAGATGGTTTGTACTCTGCTTCTATATTTAGCAGTGATTTTCTTGGGTTTGGGATTTAGTCTTTGTGCTTAAACTTGTTTTTATTTCCTGAGCATTTAAAATGAATATTGATTGCTCTTAAATATTCTTATTTTTCTGGTTACAGAATATGCTCACTGTTAAAAAAGCCAAACATTAAAGAAGTTACAGTTTAGAAAATTTCAGAAAACCTTTGATACCTGCATATTGCTTTTGCAGTAAGTAAAAACATGCAAGAAACGATAGTCCTTGTTTCCTTTCCAACACAAAGATGCAGCAGCAGGAACTGGCGCAGATGCGGCAGCGGGATGCCAACCTCACGGCACTGGCGGCGATCGGGCCCAGGAAAAAGAGGAAAGTGGACTGTGCAGGGCCGGGATCGGGAGCAGAGGTACAGCAGCAGCTGGGCGGGGTCTGGAAGGGGCACGGGAGCGCCACAGAGGCCTCTCAGTAGACACAGCGCGTGCCGACCCCCGCGTGAGCTGTGACGCTCATGTCGAGTTAGCTGTGGTCCTCACATGAGCTCAGTCCTTTGCATAAGGGTGTGTGGCTACCATTGTGTGCTATGCTGAGGTCAGATGGACGTGGAAAAGCATACGGGGTCTCTGCCTTACAAGTGACAATGGAAGAATTGCTTCAGGAGAACAGGCAGGCAGGAAAAGAGCCATTTCCTGTGACCAGATTTTATATGCTACTTGTCATTTGCTGCATGTCTTTTACACTAGTAGTTAAATCCAACCCTAATACACTTTTGTTGTTGCTGCTGTTGTTGGGTTTTGAGACAGGGTCTCACCATGTGGCTCAGTCTGGCTTCAGTTGGACAGCTGTTCCCTGCCTGAGCTTCCTGAGTGCCGGAATGATAGATGGACACTTGGAGGACTGGTTGTATTATTTTTGTCTTAAACTATTAATTACTTATTTAAAAGTAATATTTTGGGAGAAGGAAAACAGTTTCCTTCCCATTCTCCTGACTGGAGGATTTTCCTTATTCTGTTATCCAGTTCCTTGACCAGATGGAGTTCTGCTATTTCTAGTTGTCTGTTAAACCACTAAAGTTTACATTTGTTAGTGTAATTTTCAATTCTAGGGTTTCTGCTTGATTTTTTTAAAGTTTCTAAATCAGTAGATGAAGTTCTCTGCCTGCTTACTTACTGAGACTACGTTAGCCCATACTCTTTTGAATGTACTTATTAAAGCTGCTGAAGTTTGCTTCAAGTCCATAAGCTGTGTCATATCAGGTTCAATTTCTTTAGGCTGCCTCTGTCCTCCTTGACTGTGGGTCACATTGCTTTTGGAGAATATTGGCTTTTGTTTTTGGATATCAGGAATCAAACTCAGGACTTGGCATTTGCCAGGCAGGTACTGTGCCACTAAGCTACATGCCTTCTTCATTTGATTAGGAAGGAGCTATAGGAAGTTGAGGAATTTCTCATTCCATTCTATCCCAGCTAGACCTACTCTGCAAGTTCTTTCTGTCTGTTCTTGGGTAGCTTCTGCTGTGGGTCTCACTGAAAGGTATGATCTTTTACCCCTAGTGAGAGGCCTTCCTGACGTCCAGGTTGGCTGTGTGTTGGGCGGGCTGAACTCGTGGTGTGTGGCCGCTTCCCTTGCACTTGGCCTGGCCTCAGATGGTGCTGTTTTGGCCTCATTCCAATAGCATCTGCTGTACACTGCACTTTGGGCAGTTGTGCCTTGCTCCCTGGTGTGAGTGGACTCAGGGAAGGGCTCGGGCTGGTGCTGCAGCAGTACAGTGCTGTGCCCCCAGGGGCCAGTGGAAGTTTTTGAGACCCAGGGTGTGCTGAAACCTCAGGGCTGTTTTCCCAAGTGCCAGCAGTGCCCCTGAGCAGTGCTCTTTCAGCCTGGAGGCTGGGCTTTGGGGTGTGGGTGCTGCAGACTTCAAGAACAACCCCTCCCAGCACAGGGTAGATGGAGGTGCCGTCTCTGAGGCAGTAAGCTGCCACAGGGGCATCTTGGTATGAGTGTGTGAGCTTTAGGCCAGTGAGCCTGCGAGCCAGGTCTACTCCAGGAGAACGCTGCAGGTCCAGCAGAGAGTCTTTATCACACCCGGACACAAATGCAGTGTGAAGTATAAAAAAGCCACACACAGAGAGAGAGAGAGAGAGAGAGAGAGAGAGAGAGAGAGAGAGAGAGAGAGAGAGAGAGAAATATAGTAGGTATAGTAGGTCCCTGACTGCCTGCCGCACAGCTGTGACAGGCTGGCAGACAAGTGAGCCCCCCCCCAGTATTCGCAGTCAGAAGTCAGTTCAGATCTGTGGAAGTTCATCAGTCAACGGTTCACAGTAGTGAGATCTGTGGAATTAGAAATAAGAAGAAACTACAGATTCTTGGGGCTTGGCCCATGGCTCATCCTCCAGAGCTTTTTCTTCTGGGGCCCTGTGTGTCCTCCCCAGAAGTTTAGGTTAGACTCCAGGAGGACATCAAATGAGCGATGTGGTACATTTAGAAGGGTAATTAAAGGTTTCTTGTCCCTTGAGTGCAATTGTTTAAGTTACAGGGTCACCAAAAATTGCTTATTTTTTCATTAGCTTTTATAAGATAATAGAACAGGAAATATAAAAATGTTTTATCGAATGTATTCAGTACAAGAATTGATGTTGAAATATCACCTGCCTGAGTGATGCTTGGGACCATCAGCTTGTACCAGTTGCACTGCACTGCCTGAGGGATGCTTAGGATACCTTGCTTCCTGGTTGAAAACACTGGTAGACTTCTCTGCCAGATTTGTTGTGTGGCTTCCTGCATGACCTTCAGTGGAGTCCTTTGTAGTCCGTCACACGATCAAGCTCTATTGAGTTGGTCAATGCTGGAGAAGCCCTAAGTGCCAGAGCCTTAGCAGCCTTTTCTGGTCCTCTGTGAGTAGCTGCGGCTACACCTGCCATGAAGCTGAAGAGAGTCAGGGTGGATGGTCCGGGTGTGCAGTCCGAGGCTTTTACACCCTGTGCTTTACCTTGCCAGGGTTGTTTTTTTAAAGTCTGTTCCAGTCCTTGCTCCACCCCCAGCCCTGGCTCACTTCGGCTGTCATTGGGCCTGCTGTCTGCCCAGTGGGGTGCTACCTGTGCCCTGGTGTAGCTCAGCAGGGCCCCTGTCCTCTGAGCCTCTGCTTGCTAGCAGCCAGAGACCTCCGAATGCACAGCTGCTCTGTGGCTGGGCCTTTCCCAGGAGCCCAGGACCTGCTTTGTGTGTGCTGTGATGCTCAGGCCCTGGTGCTGCTGGTTTGTGGGAGCTGTGGTGATTTTTAAACCCTTGTGCTTTATTCATTTGGTGTTTTGGTGTGAACCCAGGGCCTCAGACTTTAAGTGGATCGTTGTGTTTTTATTTGTTAGCTGGGGAATTGTACAGTCAGTTGCCTTCTGCAATGTTTGATTGCCTCAGTATGCATTTGTAAGGAAGGCAGGATAAACACCAAAGGCTTCCTTTACCTTCCTGATTTAAGAGTGGCCCCCCTGTCAGCCTCAAGTGATGACCACTGGTTTTCTTTCTTAGTCATTAAACAGTCAGTGGACTTAATGGGGACATAACCTGCATGTCTGGCTGCTAGGCAGCTCTCGGATTCAGTGGTTCCCTCTGGTGTGAGCTGCTCTGGGTCCATGCGTGATGTTGCGTTGAGCAGCTGCTTCCTGGGGGCCTTTGGTTACAGTAATGCAAAGAAAAGCGTTGATTAAATGCCACATACCATCATAGTGCAGCTCTTTAAGGAAAACATTGAAATGGAGTAAGGAATTGTAGTACAGTTAACTTGCAGTGTAGCATCAGGTGCATGTCTTGTCTTGTCTTGTCTTTTTGAGACAGGGTCTCACTATGCAGTTCAGGCTGGCCTTAAGCTCACTTTGTAGCTTAGGTTGGTCTCGAACTCACAACAATCCTCCTGCCTCAGCCTCCCGAGTGCTGGGATTATAGGCCTGCGCCACGGCTATCAGGTGCATTTATATGTAGATGCATATTATATGTACCAGTGATATGGTACTTGTAAGATTTCCATGTTAAAATTTGGAGAATTAGTTATTAATAAACTATTCACGAATGTAAGTAGATTTCTTTTAATGAAAGAAATTTGTTGCTTATTGTAATTGTTTCAGCTAATATGAATAGTATTTATATTTGAAAAGTTATTACTCAGATTTGGCCTATTGATAGGCTATTTTTTTTTTTTTTTCTGTACTTTAAGGAAGGGTCTACAGGGTGTTCAGGGTTTCACTACTAGATCAGACTCGTAGTGATCTGCCTGTTTACAGACTCCCAAGACCTGGGATTACAGGTGCGTCACAATGCCCAGTCTCAATTGCCATCTCAACATGCCCCAGGCACAGGGCCGGCGTATCAGGCCCAAGGATTGAACCCTGGCTCCCTTGCTTTAATCCGTTGAGCCATTTGGCTGGCCCTGCTTTTTGTTAATTTTATTAGAATGACTGACAGGACTGCCATGGTGCAAGCCACCTGGTGGGACAGTCACTCCTGCACTGCCAGGGTTCTCGCTGCTGGCGCGTGGTGAACGTGACCACCAGGCACTGGTCTGCCGCAGTTAGCATTTGTGTTGCAGTTACAGTGCGTAGTCTCTGGCCATACAGCACCGTCAGGTTGGCTCCTGGGTCTTGTGGGGCCATGGTCCCAGGCCTCGGTCTGCCAGGATATAGCATTTTGGGTTCATTGTACACCTGTCCGCTCCGGACCCGGGAGCAGCCTTTCTTCAGAAACAGCTGGTTTCTTCTTGCAACTGGGAAATGGTATCAGCAGACCATGGTTGCTCCTGGTACACCAGTTCCTCCAGAGTCAAGGCTGTTTCAGTGGATGGAGTTGGGAAATGGAGGATTCCCATGACTGGAGTTCAGGGAGGCACGGGACGTGGACCTACTCTTGTGTTTTTTGGTCTTCACTTCTCATGTGGAGTTCTCTTAAGTCCTAGATTTTCTTGATTTTGCCATCATCTCATTTCTGAGGTTTGCTAATTCTGATTTCTGGCCTCTCACCATTTTCTTTAATGTTGCTTAGCGGCAGGCCTTTGCCATTTTGGTGTGTTTCTGTGGGAACGCTGCTTCTGCGTCCCACGTCAGGCCTTGGGAGCCTTTGCGTTTGTAGGGACATCCCATGTGGCCCCTCCCCCTGTCAGAAAGCTGCATGAGCTCAGATGGATACTTCGAGCCTAGTCCAGCCCCTCTGGTTTCTGTCTGTCTAACCCTTTTCTTTGCTTGTATGTGCCTGCTTGGACAGTGGTAGCAGGCTGCCACTGCTACCGTGTATTTGGGTTTTGTGGTGCTTGGCGTGGAGCCCAGGGCCTCACAGCTGTCTACCAGTGAGCTGCACCCTAGCCCATTCCCATCCATCTCCCAGTCCCCTAGTGCTCATGTCTTTGTTTCCCAGCCCCTTTGGCTGCAGGAGTCCTTCTGTTAGCAGAAGAGGGCTATGCCAAAGGCTTGTTGTTAAGTTTAGACCTAAGTGGTACAGTATCTGTCTAAGAATAGAGACGATACACATTTCCAGCTGACTGATGCTGGTGTGTGGGCGGGATGGATGGGGAGCAAATAGAGGACCTGGTGAGCGGGAGGACGCAGGTGGGCATTGGAAGGGCGTTACGAGCGAGGAAGTTTTGTCACCAAAGACTGTTGGGTGATGCTATGTTGCTTGGCTTTTTCTCTTTTGAACTTCAGGAGGATACCCAGGAACACCTAGAATTTAAAACAAACTTCCGCTAGGATGAGTTCTATGGTGTAGATAATTGTCTGATTTTTATTTCTCTTTTAAACTTATAGAAACATTAGGGAAAGTAGTACAGAGTTCCCATACATTTCTCGCCCTATTCACCTAACGCTGAACGTTGGTGTGCCACTGCTCACTGGAGACCTCATTAGGTTTTTCTAGGTTTAAAAATTTTTTTTAAATTGATGTTTTATTTTTTATTTTATTTTTTATTTTTTTGTCTTTTTGAGACAGGGTCTCGCTATGCAGTTCAGGCTGGCTTTAAGCTCACTTTGTAGCTCAGGCTGGTCTCGAACTCACAACAATCCTCCTGCCTCAGCCTCCCGAGTGCTGGGATTACAAGCATGCACCACCACGCCCGGCTGATGTTTTCTTTTTTAGAATAATTGTAGGTTCACATAAAAATGGGAAGCACAGATCTCCCCCATGGCCCCGTTGTGCACCCCTCCAGGCAGCGCCTCTGCAAGTCCTTGCCACTCTTCCTGCCTACCCCTGCCCAGTTACCGACGGAAGGCCTCCACAGGTGTGCTCTGTGCACCTGTGTACCCTCCCTTCCCCTCCCTTCCTTGGCCTGTCAGCCTCTTCTCTTTGTTGCCTCTTGCTGCCACTGTAGTGGCCCCTGCCTGGTGTGGCCAGCTGGGTCTGTGGCCCTGCAGGCTCTCTCTCTCATTCAGCAGTATGCATGTAGGCTCCTAAACTCCTGCGTGTGTTCTCAGGGCTTGTGCGCTCCTTTGGTTTAGTGTGGTAACTCACATATCCAGATCTTAGGGTGTGAAGGTGCAAGACATGGTTCAGCCTCCATTAGGCTGTGCCGTTATGCCTCCCTGCGGGCGCCATGCTAGTACTCCCTCTTCTGCATTCTGTGCTGGGAGGTGTGCGGTGGCATCTTAGGGTTCTTTCAGTTTGCATTTCTCTATAACACATGACATGCTGCAGCTTTCACATGCTTTTCTTTTCTTTTTTTTTTTTTTTTAATGTATTTGGTATGGGGTCTATGATGTCTCACTATGTAGATTGGACTCGTAGTGATTCTCCTGTTTTCAGCCTCCCAAGCGCTGGAACATACAGACGTGCACTACCATGCCTGTGAGTGGGGCCGGCATGGCAGGGCTTCATATGCTTTTCTCATCTGCCTTCTTATTGATTCATTTTGAATGAATCTTTATTTTTTAATGTATTCAGTACACAGTCTCACTGTGCAGCTTGGACTCATAGTGATCCCCCTGTTTTCAGCCTCCCCAGTGGTGGGATTACAGGTGTCCACTACACCTGGTTTCTGTGGCTGACAGTGTACCTAGAGGCGGGGCCAGCGTGGTGTGTGGTGCCAGAGACCAACCCCAGTCCCTGCACTTGCCTAAACAGGTGTTTAGTCCACTGAGCTATCTCGCTGGCCCTCAGCCTTTTTCTTATTTATTCAAGGTCTTCTCGGTTTTTTGTTTCTTAAATGTTCCTTTGGTCTGGGGTTCTGGATCTATGGTGTTTTTTTTTGGCCTTCAGTGTCACTTGGTATGTCTTATGTACAAAGTGTTGCCTGCCAGGTGAATTGTGCCCGATGGAGCCTGCTCTAGGCTCTCCTGGATTTGCTGTACTTTCCAGTGGTGTCATGGTGCCCTCTCCTGGCAGCATAGTGCAGTTTCTGCTGCCTTGTTTGATGGCTGCAGTTATCAGGATGAGACACTGAGCAAGCAGCTCTGGGTTGCAGGACCCTCCTTTGTCTTTTGGTTTCTTCCGCTTACTGCACAGCTGCCAGGGCTCTTCTGGCGTGTGATGTTTTGCTGGGCACACCTCTCGGCCTGGTACTGGAGTGTTTTCCTGCAACCTGTGCTGGCCCCTGGGTATGTCTGGCTTCCCAGCAGTCCCACAGTGGCGTCCATGCCCTCTGTGCTAGTCCTGCTTTACTTCCAGAAGTCTCTGGTGGTGCTTGCCAGGAGTGCAGGCGACCATGCCTGGCATGTTGGTGGCTCTGCCTCTCTTGAAGCCCTCCTGGATGTGGGCACCTCCATGTCCATGTGGATGGCTTGGCTCTGCGCATGTCTGTGCTGTGTTGCTCAGGGCTGGTTCTGAGTGTGATGCCATCTTGAGAGCTGTTTCTGAGAGCTTCTTGTGGTTCTCCAAAGGCCCCACAGGCTTGCTGGAGTTGTTGGGGGCAGCTCCCATGCCTCTGCTCCTGGCCACTGTCCTGTCCATTGGGCAGGGGATGTTGGTGTTGATAAGAGCTCTTGGCCTGCCCTGGAGGGCTTGGCAACAATGTGCAGGCCCGGGATCAGCTGGCTGCTCTGGCTGGTGTGCCGTGGGTGCGCTGGAAGCAAGAGCAGCTTCCTGCAGGGTGCAGGGGCACTTGGTGCTGCATGGGTCCCCCAGTAGGAGATCCCCATGGAATCAGATTCTTTCTGTTACATGGTTATTGTGGCAACTCAAATTAACTGCGCAAGCTCGACTGCCTTCACTTACTCTTTCCAGGATGCATGTTCATGGCACTTGTGCACAGAGAGGCAGCTGGGGCCCAGAGAGCCTTGTCATCTGTGTCCCCAGTCATCCTTTAGACATAGCTGCCTATCCTCCAATCCCAAAGTGCAAGCCCTGAGCTGCACTCGCTGCACCCAGGACGCAGCTGGCACCGGGGCTCCCCAGCAGGCTTCTCTTGGTGCTATTCCTATGTAGTGCACCCTGTGCAAGGCAGGGAGGCCCCGGCCCCCATGACTCTCTGCCCCCTGCCAAAACCACAGCTCCCACAGCTCCCATGGGCTCTGGATATGCTGGTGGAGGGGTGGCCACTGCTGGGCCAGCACAGCCTTTGAGAGACTGTTTCTAGGTTGGCGGCCCTGTCCTGGGGCTGAGAGTTAGGTTTGCTATCTGTGACCAGGACACCCACAAGCCTTGTGACTAGAGGTGGGGGCAGTGACTGCTAGCCTCTCCTTGGTAGAAAAATCCACAGTTCACTGTGTGATCAGAGTGATTGCAGTAGTGGACACCTATGAGCATAAACTCGTAATTTTTATAGCTTGAGAGAAATGCATCTGGGTTTGTAAAAACTCAGAGGCCAGTGAGGCTTTGTGGCTTATACACATGCAGTGGCCACCCGGCTCTGAGCCTGACACAGGAGGCTAAGCCCCGGGCTGCATGTGGCCAGGCAGAGCTTGCAGCTGGCACTGACGCGGCCCACCAGTGAGTTTGGGACACCAATTTTGATATTGTTTATCTTGATTTCTGGCTTTTAGCATCCCTTAAGTTTTGTGCCTGAGGCGAACATCCTGCCCTCGTCTCAACCTTGGTTTCGGCCATTGATCCTGAAAGTGGAGACATGAAAACAGCCTACCCTGCCGGCAGCTCACAGCTGTTGGTCGCTGCCCGGGGTGCCCTCACTGCCATCACCTGGCTTTCTTTCCCGAGCACCTAGCTGGGCAGGTGGGGTTGGCCCTGGCAGCAAGTGTGGAAGCAGAGGCAGGTTTGCAGCCCAGCCGTATGCCGAGGAAGGCCTGCCACCATGGTGTCTGAGGAATCTGACATGCCCCGGATCCCTGGGGCAAGAGGCCATCCGCCTTCCACTCTGCTGTGGCCGGTGCCCTTCCCTTCCGGCTTTTTTCTTCCAGAAACTGGCCTATAGCTGTGTCCAGAGCGCCAGGTGCCCCTCAAGAGAAGCCCACACTTCTGCCAGCCAGGCTGCCGCCTCTGTGGCTTCATGGAGACGGAACTGTTTTCTTCATTCCTTCTGACTGCTTGTTTCCCCAGCCCTTCAAGGGGCTCTGCATGTCGCTACACACAAGGTGCTCTGCAAGGCTGTCATGGAGAGGAAAGACTGCCAAGAGAACGGCGGGCGTCTTCCACGCAAGCAGAAGCGGCTTTCAGGGTGGTGTGGCTGAGGATGACTGTGATGGCTTGTGCCACGTGGGGAACGGGAGTGCACCCCTCTGCTTTGACTGTCCACCACATCATGAAAATGCCACACCAATCCACACTTTTCACACTTGGTGCCTGGCCAGCGTGGGTGTGGCTCTGCCGGCTGTCAAGGCTGCCATCTGCTGGCATGTGCTCCCTGCTTTCTCTTGGGCAGTTTGTTACTTCAGCTCCTTCAGTTCTGATAGAGAATGAGCGCACAGGAAAAGTGCTGTTGTGTGTGCGCTGGGACACCCACAGGCACGGTCGCTGCCGGGACACAGACACTCGTTTTCTGCCAAGTGGAAGCACAAACTGCTGCTAAGATTCTGTAGTCGGTGCCCAGCAAAACGTGGGATGGAGCGGTGATGATAAAACTACTGGACACTGCTACTTAGTGGAGACACAGCACCCAAGCGTCAGGCCCCCAGTGACTCCAACCTCCAAGCTGCTTGTGGGGTGGCCGGTCACCGAGGGGCGGGGGTCTGTGCAGGGGTGCAGCGGGGGCAGAGAGCCCTCGGCTGTGGACCACTGTCATAACCGCCGAGCAGTCGGTCTCCTCAGCTGACCAGCAGCCCGCCCGGCCCAGGAGTTGAGACCTAGAGGGGATGCACAGCCAGGTGTGGCATCGGGTGTGGGCCTCGGTCTCTTCACCCGCGCCCCTGGGCAGCCTTGCTGTGGTCACAGTGGTCGGCCGGCTGCACGCCCCGGAGTTGTCTGGCCTCTTCCCAGGCCAGGAGTGCCAGCTTTGTCTGTCCTCCTGCCCAGGGCCAGAGCGTGAGCTTTGTGGGGCTTGAAGGGTGGTGGTCTGAGTGTGCGCCCTGGAGTGGGGGTCTCCTTCCCTCATGCTCCCTGCTGGGGACTCAACACGCGCCAGCTCAAGCTGTTGGCCTGGTGGAAGGAGCCTGTGCCATGCCAGCTTCCTCCAGAATCAGGGTCCTGGGACACCTGTGGGGGTTGCTTGAGTTGCCCCTTCCCTCCCTACTTTCTTCAGCCCCCCTCTCTGAGCGCCACTAATGCAACTGTCTTCTCCTTTCTCGTCACCAGGGCTCGGGCCCAGGCGCGGCGGTCCCAGGCAGCTCCGGCGTGGGAACCCCCAGACAGTTCACGCGGCAAAGAATCACGCGGGTCAACCTCAGGGACCTCATATTTTGTTTAGAAAATGAGCGCGAGACAAGCCATTCACTGTTGCTCTACAAAGCATTCCTTAAGTAACACAGGAAGAGCACGGTGTTTTTGATGGAGACGCCTGGGGACGTTTTTATATATTTGCAGATTACACCTTTTTGTAATACGCAAATGGGATATTGTTTAAAAACAGCCACTTCTTTACAATGGAACAGTTTTATATTCCTGTTTCTAAATCAGCTCAGTGTGGAAGAAAACCTGTTTCTGTAGCCGAGAATACAAAGGCCTGTGGATACTCTTAAAAGGACAGCTCAACCCGAACTCACCCTTGATTGCGTGGCCTTCTTGCCAAACAAGCCATATATGAAGACTGACGGGACCGGTTAGCAAATAGTTAGCTGCCTCTGCCACCTTGTAGCAGTTTCTACCTTGTTTGTGCGTTTTGGTTTAGTTCAGCCTGCCTCACTGCATAAGTGTGTGTCTACAGCTGATGCCTCCTTTTCACTTATTTTATTTTTGTAATAGTCAGTTGGCAAAGCAAACTGATTTTTAGCCTATTTATCTTACCCCTGCCTGTCCCTCCCGCTCCAAATTGTCTAGGAACACACAGCTCTGTAGCGCCGGCACCTCAGAGCGCAGCTGCGTTTCTGCTTGGTGCAGGCAGGGCTCCAGCCTGGGTGGGCTCCTCCGAATGTGCTCAGCATCTGTACAAATGCATTTTATTTGCTACAGTTTGTGAAGCTGTAGAGTTAAAAGAAATGAGAACCTTTTCAGCATAAATATATTTTACTTGCACTGTGTTTTTTAGCTAAAAGTGAAAACTTAGATTAAATAAAATCACAGTTGAGAAGAATCATCAAGAGACTGTTTCTCAGTGTGAATCAAGTGTTGAAAAATGGTTGGTGTATTTTGTCAGTAATTGTACATAATTTTTGGCACATAACATAAAAATGGCTATGTAAACTATAATTATTTTGCTAAGAGACTGTATGCAAGCTGTGGGCCAACTTTACAGACGTCCAGAGCAAAGCCCCTTCTTTGTACCTATTTTTTTATTACAAATATACTAATTGGTTCTTTATATTTTCAGAGGTTATTGTATTAAATTGTCTATTGATAGTACTTTTATGACTGTAAATACTTTGGCTTTCTCTGTGTGAATTCTCACATTAGACTTTAATTCGCGCGTGTGAACTGAACGCTGATCAGTATTTTTTATCAACACCTGAGAACTGTTACACCTTTTATTTTATCTTTTAGGAAATCCTTGTCTTTCCATTTTTTCATGTAAATTTTGCACAGTTACTTGTTCATATGTAAATATTTTACTTTCAAAAAAATGAAGTTTTTAATTGCTATTGTTTTATAGAGGATTGAAAGAAAATTAACTCCTTTATTAAAAACAAATTTATCTGTATCTGTTTTGCCTGTTTTTCCAAGTTTCCTAATTTTCAGTAATGCTGCCGGAGACTCATCTGTGGTCCTGCTAGTGTTTGTCACCAGAACCCAGTGAATCCAGTGGAAATAGTTTTCTCTGATGATGGCTCATTCTCGAGGCCCCAAGGGTTCCTGTATTACCCCTTTAGCCTGGGCACCGAGGGTTCTGCTGAATATGCACTGGACCCTCTGCCCTACAAATGAGCTGGGGCAGACTAGAGGAGGCAGAAGACCCAGGGACAGGGACATACATGCAGCACTTCCCCTGGCAGGGACCTCCAGCAGACAGAGCTGGGGTCTCTGTCTATGTGGTAGGCAAACCTTGAATCCTGGCTTCAGACAGGGTGTGTCAAGCTCCTTAAGACCTGAGTTTTGTTGTAGAGGTGCAGTTTCCTGTCTTTCTTCTTATGGCTGTGGCGGGGCAATTGATTCACCCTAGGGCATACTCAGGTGTTTTAGGTGGGACTAGCACCTTCTTGGTCTGAAATCGTGCTCTTGCTAAGAAGTTACACTTAAATATTTGAAAGCGTGGTTTATTTAATTTCTGCTTTTCCTGCTGGGTCCAGTGAGTTTGCCTGGAGAGTCATAATGCAAGTGCCAGGCCCCACGCCATTTGAGGCTCTGCCATGGTAGAGTGGCCATGGGGTGTACCCACAGCTTCATTAGTGGGGTTTTGCTCTTGACACGACCTGCTTTTCATTTAGTGTCCAGGTAGCACATCAGATACTGTCCCTTGCCAGGGTGGCTGTCTGTGTGGTCTGGGTGGAAGTAAGTGTAGTCCTATGGGGATAGGCGAGCACGCTCTGGACATCTGTTCCCACTGCTGCACTCCCAGGTGCACGGGCTGTTCTGGGGAGGCCAAAGGGTGGGAAAGGAAATGAGAGTGGAGTTTGGAGAGGAAGGAGGTGAGGGAAGAGTTCTTGATTGGCTGTGCGCAGGGTGAGTCTAGGAGCCAGTTCTTAAGGTGCAGGTGAGGTTGGTCACAAGGTGTACTGTCAGGGGCATCCTTCCAACAAACAACACTGAGACAGGTACCATTTCTGGTGGCCTCCCAACAGCAAATGCCAGGAATACATGTGGTGAAGGAGGTGTAAGATCTGTACTGCAAATAAGAGACTGAAGAAGACCTGGATGGAGAGAGAGCGTGTTCACATGTGCGCTGCACACAGGAAGGCCTGAGACCTCGAAGTAAGACTGTCCCAAACGGGTTCTGTAGTATGCACTGAGGCCAAGACATTCATGTGAGTCCCCTGAGGTTTGGACAGATGAGACCACCTTGGGAAGTGTGCACTGAGGGCTGTAGGGTGCAGCTGGGTGCATGGGTCTGTCAGTGATGGAAGGTGGCCACCTTGGGGAAACACAGCCTTGAGTTTGTCCTCACCCCACATAGGACAGCCATGAATTTGAGGTGCATCATGGACTGGAAGTGCAAGTTGAAGTGATAAAACTTTGGAAGAAAAGGTTGGGTTAGAGGATGCTCCTAGGGGACAGGGAGATGGCTTAGTAGAATAAACATTTCCCTGGCAAGCGCAAGGGCCTGAGTTCAATTCTGGGTTCTGCCAAAGTAAATAAGTAAAATAAATAAAATAAAATAAAATATAAAATAAATAAATAAAATAAAATATAAAATAAAATATAAAATAATATAAAATAAATAAATAAAATAAATGAAATAAATAATAAAATAAAATAAAACAAATAAATAAAAATAATAAAATAATAAAATAAAATATAAAATAAAATAAAATATAAATAAAATAATAAAATAAAATATAAAATAAATAAAATATAAATAAAATAAAATAATAAAATAAAGAGGATGCTCCTGGCAGGCAGAGGAGCTGAGGTGGGGGCTTGGGCTGAAAATGACCGGTTTCTAGAAAGCCTCCTGGAGGATACCGTTGGCTGCAGGGCCACCATGGAGAAGCTGTGGGCTGGATGAAGCAACAGGAGAGTCCTTGAGCAGCAGGAGTGAGAAGATGAGGTGTCATCTTCTTGGGCTTTGCTTGTATTTGTTTGGAAGCACAGTGAGACCCAGGGACAGTCTCTGGGTGGCACAGATGGAGCTGGCCATTGGACCTGAGTTGGGTGCCAGTTGCAGTGCAGCTGGGCTGTGAAGTTTATGGCCCTGTGGCCATCCTTAAGATGCTGCACGTGACCTGGCACAGTGAAGTGCAGCTGTGAGCAGTTACTTAGGCTATGGCAGGAGGATTTGGTCAGCCTTGGGGAACTTAGGAGGGAGACTAAGGGAAGCTAAGTGTGGCCTCGGCATGGTCTCTCCTATCCACCCTAGACCGATGCGCATGGCCAGGCAGACTCACATGTGGACCTTCCTAGCTGCCTTGTGTGTCATGGCTGAGAACCAAAATGGAAGCAAATGCCTCCCTGCAGAGAGAGCACATTCCCAAAGGGGTGGGCTGCTGGGGCTTGAGGTGGAGGCCACCACAGAGCAGTGATACAGAGGGGAGGGTGCTAGCTGTCACCGCTAGGGCACACCCATCTTCACACTGTCAGAAAATGCCCCATTGTCGAGGCCACTGTGCCTGGCACTCTGGAGAGTCTTGGGTGCTGGGAAGCTCGCTGTCATGACACTGTTTGTGGTTTCATGGTGCATAAGACATCACAACTTCTCAGAGTGCACACTATAAATGTGCTTTATGTAAAACTGCAAAGGAAAGGAAGAGGGAAAAAAAGGAAATGAAAGAAAAAAAGAAACTCCTAGTATACAGGCAGGGCACTTGGCATGGTGGGTGGGGCCCAGAATTGGGGCAACTTGGAGTGGGCAGTATGGGTTTGGTGGCCCAGCTGGGGCTGAAGGGCTGTAGGGTGAGGGGCTCGCAGGCTCTGGCTTGAATGTGGGGTGCGAAGGTGGTGTCCGCACCCCACTGAGCAACTGCACACAGCCTCCCTGCCTCTCCCATGGTTCTGAGCCTCATGCAGGGCTCCAAGGGGCAGCATAGGCTTAGTTGTGGGGTGCTAGGGACAGGGATGGTGCAGGGAGAGAAAGGGAAGGCCCCAGGGAAGGAGGAGGCCTGCTGCAAGCCCTCCCCACAGGCATGGCGGGTTTGGAGAGAGCAGGTGGGCAGATGGCTGCTGTGCCCCTAAACCTGGAATCTGGGCAGGGGCTCTGCACTGAGTGGGCAAGCCTTTCCCGTCAGCAGCTGGGGGTGGCAGAACAGGTCGGCCAACAAGGGTCTGCCAGACCTGGCTCTTCACTAGAGGAGCAAGAAGCTGTAGAGGGCCGCTGTGACTTCCAGGTATGACTTTGCTCTTCTGGGCAGCCTTTGGCACTGCACATCTGTTCCTTTCTGGCTCTGGTGGTACTGGCTCCAGGAAGCCCTTTATTCCTTGGGACCGTCTCTGCCTCCCAGTGGCCCCAGTGCTGCAAACTTCCAGTTAGTGTGCTGTTGGTCCCTGGTTCCTCAGGGCTTAAGGAGGGGATTCTGAGACACTTGCAGAATGCTCTGCTTCCCTGCCTGGCCGTGCAGTGTTGTGGGCACACGGGTAACCTCTGCTCTGCCCGCTGATTTGTCCATTCTCAGGCATGGACTCTGACGTGGCCTGTTGGAATCCCTAGTGTAGAGGGGTGGCTGTGACCCAGCCAGGGGAGCTTTAGAGGAGCAGCACATGTTTATGGGTTGTTTCATCTCAGTCACCTGTGACCTCTGCGGCTACTGTGTAGGGGGTGTGGCTAAGGCTGAGGCAGAGAACTGGGAACTTCCCTGGCGGGCCTCGTCCAGCTCAACTGCAGGTCCAGCCTGGGATGGGAGAGATGGCTGTAAGAAGTTTGCTTATCCACTCCATGCAACCCAGAACTGGGAACTGGTCCCCTAGAGTTGGTTATTAAGCAGAGGCTCCTGGTGCTGTAGCCTCTTCCCTGGAAACAGGACCTTGGCCCTCACTCCCCACCTTGTTCAAGCCTCAGCTCAGACTTCCTCTTGCTAGGTTCTAGGCAGCCATTGGCCCAGCCCCTGGAACCCTGGTGGGTATAGGGCTCAGCCCCTTCTCTCCTTAGTTTCCCATGTCTGTGAAGGTGGTGGTGGCCCTGCTACTAGCTTAGCTCTGCTGGGGAACTGAAAGCACTGGGGCTGGGGGGCAGCAAGTGGGGGCAGGTGGGGTGCAGGGTCAGCTCACACACACCTTAGTGAAGGTGAGGAGGGGTTGGAGCACCTAGTGTGGGTGTCACTGCCGCCCTGAGGTACCTCACAGTACCAGGGCTGCTGCAGAAAAAGCTGAGTGGTCTGAGGTAGGTGGACAGGGTGTGGACACAGACTGGGCATTGCTTCCTGCCTACGTCAACCCTCCAGGCACATCTGCCACAGAGAGGGGAAATGCATCTGGCCTACCCCGGGGGCTCCCAGCCCCCGCTACCATGTGTCAGCCCAGGGTCTGCAGAGTGGAGGCCATAAACTTGCATCTGAGCCCTGAACGTGGCTAGAGGGACTGGGGAAAGGCAGGGAAGCTGCCTGATCTCAGAGACTAGACCTTGTTCCTCACACAGCTATGAACTAGAGGTTGGTGATTGGAGACCTAAGCAGGCAGGGCCAGCACCCCAGCTCAGGCACCACAGTGCCCAAGGTATCTGGCTTCTCAGAGAGGTGACTCTGCCAGGGCTGCATGGGATGATGGAAGCAGCACAGGTGAGGAACAGCTGGGAGGCCCTGCAGGAAGGGCTTTAGTTGTTGTCAGAGCCAAGTGCATGGGCAACTGGCCATAGTGTGTCCTGGGCCATACAAACAGGTACAGGAGAGAGCCAGTTCTCTAGAGGAACCCCAGAGCCAGGTGAGGTCACCCTGGCTGTACAGCAGGGCCTCCATCTGCACCTGGGGACAGGAGTGGGGGTAAATAAGTGTTCTCAGCTCCCTGGAATTTTTAAGGATCTGACGGTTTCATCCACAAATTTGATTGGGATTGCATGGGATTGCATTGGATTTTCAGATGATTTTAGAGAGAGCTGACATTTCACAATGAGCTTTCCAAGCCCAGAACACAGTATCATTTTCACTTTTCTTCCCCCCTTTCGGTACCAGGATTTGAACTTAGGATCTTGCACTTGGCAGGCAGGTGCTATGCCATGGAGCTATCTCCCAAGTCCAATGTTCACTTGTTTAATTCTTTCAAAGGTTTACTCAGTAATTTCCCAGGTCTTGCAGATGTTGGTCTTTTCATGGCTTTAATTAAGTGTCTCTAAATACTGGGATGCTATTGGTGTTGTGCTGGTCTCCTTTCTGTTGCTGTCATGGATTACCACTGACTGAGCACTTGCAAAGAACCGAGTTCA
This sequence comes from Ctenomys sociabilis, assembly GCA_004027165.1. Lineage (NCBI taxonomy): Eukaryota > Metazoa > Chordata > Mammalia > Rodentia > Ctenomyidae > Ctenomys > Ctenomys sociabilis. Next base: position 61,120 of record PVKA01005749.1, read on the forward strand.
TAGCCGGGCGTGGTGGCGCATGCCTGTAATCCCAGCACTTGGGAGGCTGAGGCAGGAGGATTGTTGTGAGTTCGAGACCAGCATGAGCTACAAAGTGAGCTTAAGGCCAGCCTCAACTGCATAGTAAGACCCTGTCTCAAAAAGACCAAAAAAAAAAGAACCGAGTTCATTTAGCGTTAAGTGTGTGAACAAGGCTGGTGTGCGCCCAGCATCTGTGATGCCCCTGCAGCTCTGGACAGGCTGCGGGCAGCGCAGAGGAGCCAGAGTCCTGGCCAGACCTCCTCTTTGCCACAGAGCCACTTCTGAGCCCGAGTACTACCTGCTCATGGCCCGCTCAGAGCCAGGTCACCTCCCAGATGCCCCAGCTCCTGATACTGTCACATATGGCTCTGGGGACTGTGTTTTCTACACATGGTTTGGGGGTCACCTGAAAACCATAGCAGATGTTTTCTGTAAAATTTTACTTGCATGCTTGTTCATAGAGGCTTGATTTATTGGGGGGTGTGCTGGCTCTTTGCCTACTGACCTTTGAACTCTGCTGATTGATTGACAGTTCTTGAGCACCTGGCTGGGCCATCTGGGAGGAGCTACTGCTTTATGTCTTTTCTTCCAACTGTGTGTCTCTGGGGCTGGGGAGATGGCTCAGTGGAATAAGTGCTTCCCTGGCATGCGCAAGGGCCTGAGTTCAATCCCCAGTTCTGCAAAAAAAAAAAAAAAAAAAAAAAAGTATGCTCTCCAACTGTGTGTCTCTTACCTTTCTCCTGTTCTCTTGGACTTGCGGGGGCTTCAGCCACAAGGTTGAGGTGCAGGACAATAGTTGTCACCTTCTGTCACCGCTCTGCCCTCTGTCTCAGGACAACTATGGTCCGTCTATGAAATCTGAGCCCACCGAGCTTTCCCAAGCATGGTATGCTTCTTCTGGACAACCATGCTCCTGGTGCAGACCATTCAGCAGGGGCTGCCCTGGTCCCAAGCCCTCTCCAGAGGGTATGTTTTGCTAGGAGGTGCAACCTCGGGGCTCCTCATGAGTTGGAGCAGCACAAAGCCCTATCTCAGTGGGAGCAGGAGCCACATCCATTTGTGGTAGCCCGAAGCACTCCCTGGCCCTTCTCATCTGGGTCTGTTTTGCTTTCAGAGTGGCTCCCTTTCTGGGAGTGTACACTTTCTGGTCTTTTTGGGTGCCTGGTGCATCCAAGTCTCTGCTGCCTGGAGACAGCCTCCTGTCCCTTTGGAACATTCTCCAGGTGCAGCAGCCTTGTGTACTGTGCTCCATGCTCTGAGCCTGGGGTGGGCCGGGTTGAACCCCAGAAGCAGTGGTAGTATTCACCATGCCCTATTATCTCTACAAGTTCCTGAGTCAGATGCCTGTGGCGATCCTTCCTGCTGCCTTCTGTGCCCTGTGTATCTTCCCCAGCCTCCCAGGTGCTTGCCCCCCATGTTCCTCCAGGTGGCACCTTCCTCAGGCCCTGCCTGGGGCCCAGGCCAGGGCAGGTGCCTCTTCTATGGCTTGGCACAGCCTTCAGGGAAGAGTGGTTAGGGTCTGGCTCAGGAGGGTATTGAAAAGTAGGAGACCACAGGAAGACAGGGTAGGGGATTTGCATGCACAGCATAGGAATGATCCAAGATAACTATACACAGGCTGTGACCACTGACTTTGATTAGCCAAATTCATTGGGTTAAGAAATGCCAAGTAGGTTAGGAAGCATATACCTAGGTGGCTCCTGGAGGCTGACCTTGGGCACAATACATGGTCCCTAGTCAGTTCCTCTCTGGCATTGTTCTCCTGCTCTCACTGAACCTATTTTGTCCCTTTATTTAAAAAAAATTTTTTTTTTATTTATTTGGTACAGGGTCTCACTACACAGCTCAGACGTGTAGTGATGTTTCTGGCTCAACCTCCCTGATGCTGGAACTATAGGCATGTGCCACCACTCCAGGTTTCAGGGGCTGGGACAGCATGTGGTACCAAGGATCAAACCCAGGTCTTATTTTAGCCTGCCTTATTTTAGGTTTGTTCATGGCCACTGTGAATTAAGCAGACTTGCTCTGCCATGAACTTCTGTCATGTTACTTGTTAGGTTTTTCAGTGGAGTGGTACAGCAGAGAAGGAAAAGGATGGGAAAGGCCTTTATTGCCATTGGCAGGACACAGGATCGATGACAGGGAGGTAGGCAGGCCCTCTGACCTGGGATGGGGGAGCTGAGACTTTATGGACTTCTGCTGGGGTTGGAGTTTGAGGGACAGGTTCAGGGATACACAAGCTGATCAGGCCTCCCTTGTGTGTATGGGAAGGGTATCCAGGACTGGAGTGGGAGTGAAGGAGGGGGCTGTTATTGTTGAATATAAACTATTGTTCCTATATTCAGGCCTGTTGAATCAGGGCCACGATAATTTCATACTTTGCACTCCGGCTGGAACCTATCATTGTTTCTGCCTTGAAGCCAGCTAGCCAGCCCTGGAGATTCAGCTTAAATGCCTGAGCCAAAAACCTCTCCTCCTGTAAGTTGTGGGTGTGAGATATTGTGTACCAGGGAAAGCCAGTAGATACAATTAGTATAGGTACTGTGATTACCTGACTACATGGTTTAGAAGCATTTGGAAATTGCTTGCAGGAGGTGTTTGGAAAGATGCAGAGAAGCAGCCCAGAGCAGCCCCAGAATGCACGCAGCAGAGCCTCATGAGTGGTTCTGGTCAGAGCTCAGAGACAGAAGATGAGATAAGAATGCAACAGTGAAGGCCAGGTCCAGGAGACTTCAATCTGAATTGTGAGGACTCTATTGGCAGCTGACTAAAGGCCGTGGGGGTTACACTCTGATAGCAGGTTTGTGTTTTGCGTTTCCTGAGACTTTGCAGGAAACTGAGATTGAGGGTGGTGAGCCTGGCAATTATACCTGGCAGCTAAGATTCCAAAGCAGCCCAACATTCATGCTGTGGCATGTATACTGCAGGCTGCTTTTAACCAGACTTGCAGTGAGAATTAAGAGAAAAAGGCAAAGCAGAAAAAATTTTTTTTAAAAAATTCATTTATTTATTACAATGTCTCACTACACATCACAGATTCTTCTTTTGTGGGGGTGGGGTGGGGGTCAGCTCAGCCCGCCCTGGGGGGAGGGGCTGGCATGGCATGTGGTGCTGGGGCTCGAACCGCGGTCCCTGAGAGGCACTTTAGCACCCTGAGCTATCTTGCCAGCCCAGAAAAATTTTAAAAACCTTAATTTTTTAAAAACTTTTTTTGGTTGTTCATTTGCTGGATACAGGGTCTTGCTATGCAGTTCAGACTCATAGTGATCCTCTTGTCTCAGCCACCCACCCCCATGCTAGGATTATGGGCGTGCACCACTATGCCTGGTTTTGGGGGCATGTGGTACCAGGGATCAAACTTGGGTCCTTGTGCTTGCCAGACAGGCACTTAGACAGCTGAGCTATCTCCCCAGCCCTAAAGACTTCAGTTTTAACCCAGAGGGAGTCATATGTAAGGCTGAGGTCAAAAGAGGTGGCTGCTAAAGAATTATCATCATTAAAAAAAAAAAAAAAAAGAGGAAGGAAGAAATACTAAGTACTTTATACAGAACTAAGAAGAAAGATGCCTTGAGGACAACTCAGGAATGAGTAAAATCTCACTTATCACAGGCTTGAATGTGTAAAAGTGCCATTTGTCATTTGGGAAGAGAGTCCTTAGGATACTGGCTCGAGAAGGGCCTCCTGGGGAATGGGTCCCCTAGAATTCATTTCCCTGCACTCAGCCATCCAGGCACTAGGGAACATTATAGCCAGGGCCCACAGGAGCCTCGCTTCCACTTCTGCCCATAGACAGTCTCAGCATCGTCCGAGTGCTGGTGGTGTTACTGGCATGCAGAGTGTAGGAGTTGTGGGGCCTGGGCTCCATGCAGATTCCAGAGGAAGACCTGGCAGGCCAGGCAAGGAGCCCTGGAAAGGGGAGTCCATGAAGCTGTGGAAGTGAAGCCAGTGATGTGCTGAAAACCCAGGACTCAGGAGATGCAGGAATGTGAGATGTCTGCCAAGTGCCAAGGAGAGCTGCAGGTTGAGTGGAGCCAGCCTGAGGCCATGGGAGCTACAACTGGCATGGCCATTGTGCTTAGCCACCCAAGCCCTTGGGAGTATGTATTTACCACCAAATACCAGGAGCCAGATGTGCGCCTGACTGATGCAGGCCAGACAGAGGTACACCTAAGTGTGTGTTTGCCCCACAGGGTGTCTTTCTTATACTGGTCCAATTCCTGGAGAATCACTCCTATCCCTGCTTTGGAATGGAAATATTTACCTGAACTCTGTTACTTTAAGACTATGTGACTTTTTTTTTTTCTACAGGGTCTACAGAGTCTCACTATGAAGGTCGGGTTTGCAGTAATTTTTTTTTTTTTTCTTTCTGTTTTTTGGCAGAACCAGGGATTGAACTCAGGCCTTTGCATTTGCCAGGGAAGCGCTTATTCCACTGAGCTATCTCCCCAGCTCCCATAGTAATTCTAAAGTACCTGCTTAGGCAGAGTGCACAGTGGTTGGGTTATGATCCCTAGTGTGTCAGGCCAGCCCTGCCTCCAGGGCATGCTGAGCAAGCATTTAAGACTGGGTGTGGTGGCTTGGGCCTGTGATCCTAGTGCTTAGGAGGTGAAAACTGGAGAATCACTCCGAGTAGTCTGATTAATGTAGTGAGACCCTGTAGGCCCTCCAGACCCTGTACTAAATACAGGAAAAAAAAAAAAAAAGAAAAATGATGGAACATCTTTGAAGCACCTAAAAAAAATCCACTCAACTTAAATTTCTTAACTAAAGTTTCTACCTTTTCAAAGTTGACAGCCTTTCAGAAGTGCAAAACTTGAAAGAATCCTTTACTAACCTACCTTCACCACAAGAAATATTGTAATTGTCTTAAATGCGCATAGTCTTAAAGCAGCCCTTCACGCTGAAGGAAAATTACATCAAATAGATGCACAGAAGTGAAGAACTGGCCCCAGAAGAGGCAGTTGGGCAGCTGAGTATAAAGAAGAAACTTTATGTGAGTCTGTGGATTTAAACAGCGAAGTTGCCAAAGAAATGTATGGATGGGAGTAAGCCCAATACCACTGGTCAGCAATGAAGTTGCAAGCTAAAGCCACAGTGAAATGCAATTTCATTCATTCATTCAATTAATTAATTAATTAATTAATTTTGGTACCAGGAATTGAAGTCAGGACCTTAGGCTTGCCACATAGGCACTTATGCCCCAAGTTGTCGCCACAGCCCTACAACTGAATTTTGATGGAACAGCCAAGTATTGGGTTACCTCCACACTTGACCATGTGACTGTTAATCCTGACAGCCACTTGGTGGACAAACAGCATTTCCGGCTATGTCTGTTTCCAGAGGTGTTGGCAGGTGGGACACAAGTGGGAGGAAGACCTGCTTTGCATGCAGATGGCACCATCCTGTTGGTTGAGTGGAACAGTACTTTGAGGAGGAGCCACCAGCATGGTCCCAAGTTTGCACCGCTCCGCTTCTTGGCTGCCAGTGACGTGGGCAGCTTCACTCCACCACAGCCCTCCACTGCGAAGTTTCTGCCTCACCTAAGGCACAGTAGTGGAGCCAGCTGGCCATAGGCTGCACCTCCAGAAGCCGCAAGCCCAAGGAGGCCTTTGCTCCTTGCTGTTGAACACCCATAGCAGCATTATTCTAGGCTCTCCAGGCTGGGAATAGCCACATACCATCAGCAGGAGAGTAGATGGACTTTAGTGCAGGCACTCAGTGGGAAGTTGTTTGGCAATAAAAATGGAATGAACCACTGTGTGCAGCAACATGGGCAGATCTGTGTTGTGTTCAGAGAAAGGCCAGGCCTTGAAGCTACACCTGTGTGCGTGAAGCTCTGGGAATGTAGAGTCACGACAACACTGAGCACAGGATTGCTTCCAGGGCGCAGAGGGACTGAGTGGGATGACGGGCATGTGTTTAAAGACTGTAGTCACTGTGGGTACAATGCACCTTCAAAACAACTGATCTGAAATAAGCAAAGTGACGAGGGCTCCAGGAAAGAGCCTGTAAACCAAGCTGTTCAGCTAGGGTCTGGCTCTTGGCAGGGCAGCTGGGCAGCTGTGCTGGAGACATTGCTGGGTGGTGTCTTGTCTGCTGGAGCCAGCTGGCTCTGGAGCGCTCTACCCTGGAGCCCCAGCCCTGCAGCAACCCAGACCCACCTAGCTGTCGGACCCTCTACAGCACTGGGAGGAGCAGGACCCTGCCTGGCCTGGAAGGGCTGAGCAGTGGGTGCAGCCAGAGCTGATACCCAACTCAGGAGGCCCAGGTGACAAGCTTCATGCCCTGCTGGCAGGCATCTGTTGAAGAGTCTGGTTCCATCACAGCTTAGCAATGCAGGACAGCTGTAACAATGCATGTCCTGCTGGGGCAGTGGTCATGGGTAGGCTGTCCTGCAGATTACAGAGGCAGGCTCTGCCCAGCGCTGGTCTGGGCCGAGGAGGGTATGGGCTCTGCCTCCAGAAAAGGGTATGAGGGGGATTGATGTATCTTTAACTTTTTTAATGTTTTAAAATTTTTTTTGAGACAAGATCTCTATGTAGTTCAGGTTGGACTTGCACTCACCATATAACCCAGGCAGGCCTCAAACTTGCAACAGTCCTCCTGCCTCAGCCTCCTGCAAGTTGACAGTTGTGGTTCCCTAAAATATATTCCCTGGGACATATTAGGTCTTAAGCCCTGGAGCCTGTAAGTGTGGCCTTATTTAGAGAAAAGGTCTCTGGGGGCAGAGTCAGGCTGAGGGTCTGAAATGAGGGGTTCAGGGCCTGGGAGATGGCTCAGTGAGATAAGCACTTCCCTGGCAAGCGCAAAAGGCCTGAGTTCAATCCCCGGTTCTGCTAAAAAAAGAATTGAAATGAGGGTTTCATTCTGGAGCAGCCATTGTTGGGTCCTAGATGTCCCCTGGGAAGCTCCCTAGAAAGGGAAGAGAGGGAGGGCAGAGGGTGATGTAGAAGTGGTGGCAGGCGCTGAGTGCAGCTGCCATGAGTGAGCTGGGAGCAGGGGAGGCAGCAAGGGCTGCATCCTGGACTGCCCCACTTCCAGTGCAGGGATACTTTGGGCCCTGAGACTCGAGAGAATTGTCCTCTCCTCCTAAGCCACCCCAGGCACTGCTGCAGGTAGCCCCAATTTTAAGGTGAGCATGCTGGGCAGGCTCTGGGACAGCCTCTTGTGACCCCTCTGCCCTGGCCACTGCCCTGCACCTCTGGCTCCATCTCAGGGCTGTGGCCCTTTCCTCCTGAGCCTTGGGGACACATGAAGAGCAAGCTGGCCATGGCCTCTGCTGTCCAGGAGGAGGCCATCACTGTCTGGTCCCTTTCCTTGGCCCAGGGGCAGAGAAGGGGGCACTGAGTGGGTTTCCAGGTGCTGTTGCTGCCCCGGCCCTGCCCCCTGTGTCCTAGGCTGACCAGAGCTGACACCACCACCTCCTCAGCTGCCCCACCCTCCTGGTCATCTTGTTGTTTCCGTGGCAACCACTCCAGAAATTTAAAATGAAGGAGAATGGCAAACAGGTGGCAGACCCCACACCAGTGTACTTTTCAGCCTGCCAGCTCACCATTCCTGCCCAGCTGCTCAGTTCAACAGGCCACCTGTGCACAGAACCTTCTGGGAGTTTCTCTACCCCTGCCCTCATCACCCCAGCATCTCCCAAGGTCTGAAGTGGCCCCTTAGTGCGGACTGAGGTAGAAGATCCCACGAACATCCTCCTTTGGGACACCTGCCCTGTGGGTAGGCATGGTCCCTTCCCTGAGCCTACCTTCCAGATGGACATGTGTTCCCAGTGGCATGTCACAGCCTGGGATGGGCATTTGACCAGCTGCTGGCCAGAGTTGCATACAGGGTCTTTCTGTAATGACGCACAGCTGTGGAAACCATCTGGAGCTGGGGGCTTCATGGTGGTGCTGTGAAGAGGGGGGCACATGGAGGGGTGAGGAGGAGCCACCTGGCCAGACCTGGTCAGAAGTCCTCACCACTGCGGCCTTCACCCAGCCACTGAATGCTGTCACCAGACAAGCCAGCTGGTGTCACTGTTCTAAAAGGAGTGGGTTGAACATCCTGTCTAAGCCACAGGTTCTATCTCTGTGGAATGAGTCTGCTGCCGTCCTGGCCAGGTGGAAGGCCCAGGTCTAGCCCAGCAATTGCCCTGTGGAAGGCACTGACCAAGCAGGCTCACGAGACCCTCAAGATCACATGGACAGACACACACACTCATACACGCACTTCACACTGTACTCTGTACACAACACGTGTATGGCACCCTGGGTACATTCCATTCACTAATGCTGTGCCTCACACTTACTGTCCACATGGGTACACACAGCACACAAGGTGTGCTCTACATGCCACTAATGCTGGGTACTCGGTGCAAGGAGTGTGTGTCCACACACTGGCCACAGATCTAGGAGCCCTGGGTCCCTGCATGCTCCCTGCAGTGCTGTCCCCTGCCTCAGCCTATTTATCTTCATTCACCCAACTGGTCCCTGAGCAGTGGTGTCAGCCTGGAGACTGGGGGCCTCGCTGTAGGTCTCAAGCCTGGAGTGGCAGAGGAGTACTGGGACCTGCCAGGCTCCTACTGAAAACTGCTGCCTGGGCTGTGCCACCCAAGTGGAGCTGGACCGCCAATGCCCCAGAACAGAGTTAATGACACCCAGTGCATGCAGCTTCCAAGTTCAGAGCACTGATTTTTTTTCTTTCCTTGTGCTAATGAGGATTGAGCCCAGGACCCCATCCACACTGAGCTACATCCCCAGCCCTTTTGAGGTATTTTATTTGAGATGAGATCCTTCCTGGGCTGGGCTTGAACTTGCCATCCCCCTGTCTCATAGCTGAGTGTGGGGACTACAGGCAGCACTTCTCGCTGTGGGTGCATTCTGCATGTGCAGCAGAGTTCAAACAATTAGTCATCTGGGCCTTCGAAATGCAGTACTGTGAGAAAGAAAAGAAGAGAGGAAGCAAAAAGGTGTAACTGCAACTCCCGGTCTGAGATGGGATCTGGACTAGGAGAAGTGGGGTAGCCTGGATCAGCTGGGACAGTGATGCTTGAGCACTGGCCAGTTGCAGGGCCTTGTCGTTGTTGTGATGTCTGCAGAGCAAGCTGGCAGTGTCAGGTCTGCAGAACTTGGATCCTGTCATGCACAAGTGGTTCACAGAAACACATGGGGTGCCAAGGGAGCAACTGTAAGAGAGTGTCAGCCTCTGGTTAATGTCAGCCTATGGGTGCAGGAGGAGTTAGGCCCATTGACTGAGCCACAGCTTCTCAGCTTGGCAAATATAAATTACAGGTGCAGGTTTTGCTCACAGTGGACTCTCAAAAGCTTTCTCACAGAGTTTTCTGAGTGCTTTGGCCCACACCACACACATGGGCATGGGGCTGGCCACTCAACAGCGGTTGCTTCCCTCTGTGGGGCTCAGCCTCCAGAGGCCTGGCAGTCAAGGGATCAGCACCTTGGACAGCACTAAGCCCATCGCAGAGGCAGACAGGCAGGCAGTGCACAAGGGTTGAGTCAAGCGGGATGCGGAGCCTCAGAAGCCAGCGGGGCCAGGTGTCCATGGCCTATGTGCAGGTGAACCTGTTGACTCCTGGCCAAGCAGCTGATACCGTGGGCAGGTGGCTCTGCCTGGGGCCTGACTGGTCGCTGGTGCTGCACCTGCCTAGGGCAGCAGCTTCTGTCCAGCATGGTGAGCCAAGAGAAGGTCTGAGGGCCTTCAGGCAAAGGGTGTTAGGCTAGACTTTTCAGGCCATTGCTGCCCAGGCCTTTCCTGGAAGTGGGAGGCGTCTTTACCAGCCCACCTGGCTGCCTGTACCAGGGCCTCACCCCAGGAGGCTGATTACAGGAGCATGCCCTCCCAGGACTGCCTGTCTTGGCCACAGCAGTTGCCTAATTTTGAATGCAATTAGTTGCTCAGTACCCTCAAAATTAGCAAGTACCTAATTGTGCCTGCGATTATCAGCTGTACCCGTAATTAACTGTGAGTGATTTTTGTTACACAAGTCATTGTGTATGCAAATCTGTACCCAGGAGAAGGCCTGGGGAGTGTAGTATGAAGAGCCAGCTTCTCCCAGAGATGGAGCAGTGAACAAGGGAAGATGGTGTGACAGCAAGGTACCCAGACATGAGCTCTCTGATTTGGAGATTTGGAGGGAGCCTGGACTGATCCACTTCCAAGGGAGGGTACAGCCTGCAGAGAGTGGTACCTACTGCAGAGAGTGGGTCGGCTCACACCACGTCACAAGCCAGTAGCATGGCTTCCAACATGGCGCGTGGCTGCTGCACCCTCGTGTCCTCTCCTGGTGGCAGGAGGAAAGGTATTGAGGGTGACATTGGAGGAAGCCTGTTCGTGAAGGCCTCATCCATTCACAAGGGTGGAGTCAAGGCTTTGGTTCGAATGAGAGCTTGTCAGTCTGAGCCTGAGCTCTGTGGGTGTCACCTGTCCATGTCCACTGCTCTGAGTCCTTCTGCTGTATCCCTGGAAGGCCATGCTGCTCCTGGAAAGTAGTTCTGCTCCCTGGGCACCATGGCTGATTATGTGGGACAGGCGGGGCTTGCTTATGTCCTTCCTCTCCTTGGCAGGGGCCTTCCCAGGCTCCCTGCAGGGGCCGAAGTATCCATGGGCCTCTGTGTGAGGAAGTCCTGGTCACAAGGGAACATTCTGGAGCTTGTGTCACATCCCTAGAGAGGACAAAGTCTGGACATTCAACCTCTGGGACCAACGGTGCCAACTCAGTGGGCAGGAGGCCCAGGTAATGCTAGACCACATAGAGTGAGGGCCAGGACGCATCAGCCATCTCAGCAAGTGGGGACAGCCTGCACTGCCATGGAGGTCACTGAGATGCACTGTGACCAGTTGTGCCCAGGCCTCTGGCAAAGAGGACCTCAAGCTATTGCTGGCCAGAGTCCTGCCAGCTTTCCCAGGAGGCCCACCCTGGAGACGCAGTCTCTGCCACAGCCCTTTCCTGTGGGAGGGCCATGACAGGAAGGAGGAAGGAAAGGAAAGTGGGAAGAGGGAGGGTGCAAGGGGAGGAGAAGCCCCAAAGTGAGCCAGCCAGGAGGTGCCACCAGGACCCACAGTGCAGGAGGCACTGTGGGTAAATCTGGAGCCTCGAAGAGTTAGACAGTTGAGGTGGGAAGGGTGTGGGGGTGAGTGGTTCTGGGCCTGACTTATTATTTGCTACCACAAAGATCTTGGAATTATGAATCCGAACTAGGTTTTTCATGGCAAAGGTGTACATGTTGAGGGACCAGGGGAAGAAATTTTGTTTGTTAGCTGGATTTATAACTTCCAAGAGCTGCAGTATTTATGCTTATAGCATGTGGGGGCCTCAAAAATGTGATGAGTGGGCATGGTTTTGTTCATGTATGTTTTCCCAGGGCCTGTGACAGTGCCTGGGATGCAGCTGTAAGGGTCCCAAAAAATGTTTGGTAGCCAGGTGTGACTATGGGTGCCCATAATCCCAGCTCCCCAGGAGGCGAAGGCAGGAGAATCACCAGCCTGGGCAACCTGGTGAGACCCTGTCTCAGAATGAAAAATAAGACAATTGCAGGGGTTGTAGCTCAGTGATACAGTGCCTGGCCAGCTTGAGGGTGCCCCTAGATTAATCTTCTCTCCACAAATAAAAATAAAACAACACAATATGGGTTCCTTGGCAACACTGCTCAATTACTGGACTACAGCAAATCTAGGGTGGGGCCTGAGAAATGTGTGGGTTTTTTTTTTTTTTTTTTTTTTTTTGTCTTTTTGAGACAGGGTCTCACTATGCAGTTCAGGCTGGCCTTAAGCTCACTTTGTAGCTCAGGCTGGTCTTGAACTCACAACAATCCTCCTGCCTCAGCCTCCCAAGTGCTGGGATTACAGGCCTGCGCCACCACGCCCGGCTAAATGTGTGGTTTTTTTAAAGCATTTGCTGCATGAATGGGCCCTCATAGAGATGCCAACCTCCCTGCTCATAAGCGGCTGGCCCTGAGCATGCTCAGCTCCTGGAATGCATGGAAGAAACAAACCACACCGAGGCCAGCTACTTAAAAGGGGACTTTATTCACTCCTGTGGAGCAGTGTGCCACTGTCTGACTCCACTCCGGAACATGACAATTCTGCAAAGATTCTATTCCGATCGAGACCAAGACTGCCTGGCACTAAAAACACATTGAAAACATCCACTCTCTTCCCTTTTTTTTTTTTTTTTTCCTTTTTTTTTTTCGGTACAAAATGATACAAACAACAATACAAAATATTTGTGCTGTTGACAATTACAAAAGAAGTTGGAACGTTTGTCTAACCGCGCAATGCTCAGAGTTGCAGTGTGAACACATCATACTCCAGGGTCCTTCCAAGAACAACCACGGGCATGCGGGCTGCTACACATTGTCCATTTCCAAAAAGAAACATGCAAAAAACAAAAACAATAACAAAAAAAACATCAGAATGAAGAAAAGAGAGAAAGAAAAAGTAAAATGCGTTCCAGGTGCACACAGGCGCCCCCCCTGCTGGACCACATGCTTGGAGCAGTGTACACAGTGCTCTGTATGGGGTTCATTCTGATGTTTTGGTGTTATTTCTTTTAGTTTTGATGGGAATCGAGACTCTCCCTCCCCTGACTTTTTGCCTCGGAGAAAACAGAGTTGTGATCTTAGTGGACCATGGATTCACGCTAGGGAAACTGAGGCACCTTTGAGGGCCTGGCGGCAGGCCTCTGCTGACTCTTGGGTGGTGGGAGGCCTACTGAGACGAGAAAGAGAAAGCCTGTTGGCCCGGCATGGAGTCACCGCACTGACCCATGCATTCTGGACACGCCGCCCTGCGGGGCAGGTTTCTCTTGAGGGCAGAAGGCTAATCTGAAGGAGCTGAGCCGCTTCCTGTGCCCCACCAGCGCCGGCCACAGACAGCTGTATCTACAAGCTACAGAAGACAGAGGCTTGACACTGATTGTACGTTGGCTAACCCTTGGCCTCTTGTGGAGTTCCGAGATGGATCTAGAAGGGCATGGGAGGCCCATCTTTCTCTGGCCCTGGAGGCTGACTGAAGTGTGGAGTGAAGGGATGTAGCCATCCAGCTGCCAGGGAAGCCCCCATGGATGTCCCCCCTTAGTCTTAGCGATTTAGGGAAATGGGGGTGGGGGTGGGCTGGCAGTGAGGAGCCACGGGGTAGAGGAGCCAGGAGGCCTTTTGATTTCCGAGAAAGCAGTTCAAGGCTGCCTCGGCTCCTGATCGTACGCACACTTCAAACACTCCACTCACACCTCTCGGGCTCAGAACTTCCAGAAGGATGAACTGTCCAAAACACAAAAACAGAAAATCCCCGCTCCCATCCCCTAGCCCAGGCGCAGCAGTCCCTCTGATGACCACGCCCCCAGACACTCAGGACCATCTCATTGGCTGCCAGACTCAAGCGATTTGCATAGCACAGCTGAGGACTAGGACTCCCGAGCCTTGGTGAGCCCCACTGTGGGACTGGCTGGCTGGGGTCAGCGTGGATAGAGCCCGCCTCGCTCTGGGAGGACAGAGGCCGGGATGAGTTTGGTTAGGGGAACCCTGACGTCCAATGGGACACACCCACGAGTTTGGCGCTCAGGAGCCCGCTCTGGGGTGTCTTTAGGCCAAAGCTGTGTAGAAAAGGGACAACCTTAGCAA